>BGPR01013846.1:0-40663 GCA_013235015.1 Araneus ventricosus | reverse complement strand
TAACAGGGGAAATAGTAGTACGAGGAATAACAGAACATTTCGATGAAACAATTTTCACCCTTACAGGTCAAGAACAAACGAAAGGGGTAATTTTGTCAGAAATTTCAGAGGAAACTCTAGAAACGGTTCAAACAGAGGTTTCAGAAATAATTTAAACTTTTAAAAGATTTTTGTAAATTTAAAAAAAAAGAATTATCTTTATTAGCAATCTATAAAAAAAGAGTTATGATTGTAAATACAACAAAAAAGATTCTCGTGAAACAAAGGAAAAAAAGAGAAAAATGACAAAGAGTTAGTAGGGTGTGATGGTGACAAGTCAAAGGATGAGAAATTACACAATTTACAAAGTACACAAAAGTACAGTATTTGCAATTCGATCATTTTTAACAGCAGAAGGGTGTCGCATGTTTGTTTAACCTGGAGAGATCACTGGAGTCTGACAGACGCCACATAACTCTTATTTCTTTGTTGAGAGTATTCATTGGAAAATTTTTATTCTTTGCGAGAGGGGAATAAATCTAAGCTGAGACTAAGCGATATTTATTGGACATCATGTAGCTTCAGCGAAAGGTTGACAATATTGGTTGATTTAAGCTGGCACAATTGATACGTTGTACATCATTCCTCCCCATTAAATAGGCATGAATACAATCTCCTGCGATTGGTACATTTGAATAGCAACTTTCGATATTAAATGCAATTGAAACTCCTCCTTAACGGAGGAGTTCCACATTTAACATGAAAGTTGTTTCATTTTATGGATCTCTTTAGATAATATCAAGGACCGCAGTGGCCTACTGTTAAGCTCTCGGCTTCGATGTCGGAAGGTTCCAACTTCGAAACCCGATTGCACTAAATACTCACTGTGTGTGCGGTCCTGTGTCTCTTTAAATCATACGTAGGGAGTCAAACGTTCTTTCGCTGATGTGTTTCGAGACGGGGTGCCAGCTGAGTTTCCATCCTCGTGGTTCAAAGTTGCGTTGTCTGTTGCGCAAGATCCTCCATGATGCTTTAAAACGAGACGTTAATGTAACTGAGACAACTCCAAGATGCATAGATATGCATATTTTGGTTTTTTTTCCTCATTCTTTCCACATTTGTTTGCAAATGATGCTGCAGGTTATGCTTAATTTCTATTTCGCCAGGCTATTTCAATTTAGTAAAATCGTTGTACTCTTAAAAGGAAAGTTGCTGAAGATAAGTTTCAAAATATAATTTAACATATTTGCACTGTAGCGGCCTTTTTCCGCATCGATTGAAATGTGATTTTCTTAAAGTTCTGAAATACAAAGGGCTGTTTCTGTTCCAGCCTAATTTCTTCTCTGGAAAGGAGCACAAACACTTCCTGATTAATTTGAATCAACATGCCTATAATTGTATAATAAATAAGAAATTTTTGAAAAAATTCACATCCTTATAACAAAATACACAAACACACAAAGCGATAACGTTCAGATTTGCCTTTTAAGGCAGAGTCTGGTCGACTGCAAAATATTCCATTGTTTTACTCTCTAACTTTAGTAGGTCCTAAAAAAAGTATGCTTCTCTAGTACATCCATCAAATAATAAACTACGAATATCTTCACTGTAACAACAAGTCTTACAATTATATCAGACTGTCTAACCTATGTTTCAAATCATCCAAGATTAATTTGTATCTCCTAGTTAGCGGTACTGATTAGACTGCAAGTTGTTACTGACTGATTGACTGCAAACTAAATTACAATTTCGATTTATTTATACATTCTAAATTTTTCCATTTATTGCACAAAATAGAATAAATGAATTCTTATGTAAGATCCTTAAAATTGCATAAAAAGTGTTTATCTATTGTTAACGGAAACTTCCGTGCTTAGAAACCTCGTCCGGAATAAAATACTCAAATGAAGATAACGTTTTAGTGCAAGGCAGTTTTTAATTTACATTATCTTAACTTGGTAGTGTAGGGATGCTAGACTGAATGTTGGTGTAGTATGGCAGCTGGCTCTTTACCTATGGGTCGTTCCACGGCAGGGATTCTTCGTATCTCTCACTTTGGTTAAGACTGATCGGAATATGTCTAATTGTTATATTTTTTAAAATAAAGATAAAGAAATAAAGGAATATTGGAGTTTAGTAAAATCAGACATTTGAAGACTAAAGGCTGTTGTAAATAAAAATGCTATACTTCTCTAGCTCGCAAAAATTCTTGAGGCCCCGATTTCTTGTCGGCCTAGGAGTCCAACGGTTCCCGTTTTCAACGAAATGTCAATTGCGCTTTGAACCTGTTGCCCGTTAAATCATAGGTATGGGATCAGACGTCCTTCCGCTGGTGTGGTGTGGAAGTTTGGACAGGGACTGATAATTCAGGAGTCGGCCTCGTCATCTGACCGTGGTTCAATATTATGAGGTCCGTCCTTAAATAGCTCTAGTGTTGCTTCCCAGAAATGCCTGTGTGTTTAATAAATGTGTTTATTAAAATATTACATAAAATGCGTATTTTGCACTTCATTTTTACTGCTTCAGTTATTTAGTTAACTGCATGTAGTAAACGGGATATCAATCAGGAATCAGGAGTTTGATGTAGGGCCTATGGCTGATTGAATTTTATCAAGTTTTATATTAATCTAGGACATGTGTAAATGTGTTTAGTATATGCTAAAATCTATAAATGCACATGTTCTTAATGTTTGAGATATTTTAATATTTATGTATTGCCTAAATAAGTGGATAATTGTTTATGTGACAAATGCACATCCATTCATGTTTCTAAAAATTAAATTTATTGTTTTGTGATGTATTTCAGTGTGAGAAAAGTTCAAATTATAATTCTTTATTCTTGATTATATAATTTAAAAGAGCGCAATTATACGCCGAGAAAAATAAAATACTTATAAATTTTAAAAAAACTTCAAGCAAATTTAGACGTCAACGATATTAAAAAGCTGAAAGGAAAAAAAAATGAAAAATGCATCTATTTCTCGTATTTTTCATTAGAACCTTTTCTTCTTAAAATATAAGCCCTTTCTATACTCTTTCAATGATAATATAATTCTTCACTGAAATTCTAGAACAAAACAAAGTGTCATGTTTTCCATTTTAGCCTCAATAAAATAATATCGAATTATCACTCACTGTATCACGAAAACCCAGAGCGTGAAAAAACACTCGGGTTTTTAGACTGATTTCTGTATCATTTGTTTCCAATAATTACATCAATTTATCATCGAGTGACATGAATCACTTCTATCTTAATAATTGTTAATATGTACTAACATTTAGTATCAGTAATATCGGAAACATCGCTTCTATCAAGCAGAAATAATGATGATAATGCTTTGGCCAAAAATTCATTTTTTCATTAGTCTCTGGACCACTGTACCACAGTCTCAGAACTGGTCGTACTCAATTGATTCCATTATGTGGAATAATGTTGTTCAATCATGAGGAATCCTAATGAATTTGTTTTTGGAAAAAGTTGTTTTCTTATATTTCAAGCTGCGGAACAAAAAAAATCATTCGGCAAGATCATTTTAACGTTTTTAGGTATCGTGAGTCTGCTGATGTCAAAGCTAATTTTACGTTTGCCGAATTGGCTGCTCTGGTTTTTGTCATACTGTCTATATTTTACTCTTGTCTTTAGTAGGGTTGGGCTTCAAAAAGTCATTTTTTTCATGTCGCTATCCAGCTTGAAAATTTGCGAATTGGTCAGAAATAAAATGATGGAAAAAATTGATTGATTATTTACCGTTCCTGCATGGGCCTTAAAAGTCTATAATTGACAAAATTAAACTGTTTTTCATTAATTTTTAATATTTCTCTTCATATCTTTATTACATGCAGCATTTTCCTTTAAGCACACAACTTCTTATGTGTAATAAATTTTATTTTATAAAAATATGTCTATAATCTCCTAACACATATTCCTTCAAAGTTGCAAAAAATACGCAATTTTTATTTTCCAATCAGCACCATTATATTCAAATCTAATTTTGCCGATTAAATGCAGAATGTCAATGTATATGCATAGCAAGCGGTTATTTAGGTCTAAAAAATATCAAATTTATTTATTTTGTTTGTTTCGGGTAACACTTGCAAAAGTGAGCTTCAAAACTAGAATATTATTTGTTAATTCAGAACATATGCTAAAAATTCAGAAAGTAAATAAGATTAGCACACCTTTAAGAAAAGATTTCAGCAACCAGGATATCAAAGTTATAGAAAAAAAGATACAGTGCATATCAAAAGTGTAAGCACAACAATAGTTTTAAAATAAAACTTTAAAGCAAGTCATATCTTGTTATGTATTATAATCTAATAATATGTTTCGGCTGGCATACTATTTGTAAATTCTTTGATTATTGATTCAAAAATGGTTGAATACGGTCAACACGATATCTAGAGCTAACAAATTTGTCATCTGGTTACTTCTTCGTAAAATGATGCTTAGAAATTACAGGAATTTGCAAATTATCAATTAAATTTATAAATTATTTGAAATGTTAACGTTTTACACAAATAACGAGAGAGTTTTCGCGCAAAAACATTTCAACACCACTTGAAATTAAAAATTTAACATTTCAGTGTTCCAATTTAATTTCGTTGAATATATTCTGTAGGTAAACACATTTTACTTAATTTATAATGAAACAAATGATGCAATAGATTTTCTATTTAAATGTAAGTAGTTTCATTAATTTTAGTATCGCCTATAAGAGTATTATTTTTAATTAAAAATGATAAGTCTATATTTAAATGATATACAACTTTCAAGACTTGCTAGTTAAATTTTGTTTCAAATTTAATAGAAATATCTTGTATATTTTGAGAATGTGATAACATTATTTAGTATCAAAGTCAATTTTTTAAAAAAAGCAGACGATCTTATGATACAATGACGACAATGATATTTAACAAGATCCCATTATCATGCTAAAATGTTTCGGACTAGAGGTTCTTATTCTGTTTGTGTCTGCCAATGCCAAAACCAAATTACACAACACACTGACGCTTAAAGCATTTCAGTTATCTTGATATAGTAATCATCTTTAAATCATTCGGAGGTTGGAAGTGAGCTTCCGAACTTGCCGTGGAGAGGCGCTACAATTTCTTAAAATATTTGGGAATGAAATTGTCGGTTGCTTTCCGAAATAGTGACAATTACAATGTGTTGCTACTATGCACCACTCTTAAATTTAAGAGCAGTGCTTTATAAAAGAGTTCCTACTCAGCAACATTCTGTTGAAGTTTCTTCGAAGTAAATATTTATATAAAGTCTATTTCAATTAGAAATAGTGGTAATAAATTAAGTACATTCGAAAATGTTACATTTACATGCAATTATTGTAACAGCAAAATGTTTCAACTAAAAGAGAAACTAATTGGTGAAAATTAATTTAATTTATTATTATGTTTGTTTAAACAGCTCAATTTTGGTATTTATTTATGGTTTCTGCAAACTTACTGACTTATATGAGAGTTAATAAATAATCTAATTGTTTTCTGTTGTATGGTTTATGAATATTTCTATTAGTAAGCTGAAAGAAATCTATATTAAAATCAGAAACTCATGCCAGTGAAGAAATCGGGAAAAAATTGGATTCAAAATTCACAAAGATAAGATATTGTAAAATAATATTGATTCAATCGCAAATTTTCGTCTAGCCCGTCCCACGAAGGGTCAACATAAAATGCTCAGCTAACTGACTCAAAAGAAACTAGATCACTGCTTTATAAGATGATAAATCAGTATTGTATGTACAACCTATTTCCTCAAACCCTTAGTACCCTCTTGCTTCGAAAATGATTCCGACGAGGAGTAGCTGGGCTCCCCTTTATAATTTTTTATACTAAGCAAACAAGAATTGAAATTAAATAGAAATCAAATCTTTATAGTGAAATCTTTAAAGCAGTTTAGTTATTTTTATTGTAATTTTAAAATTTCATCCACCAGAATAATTTTAGTCAAATCGTGTTTTAGTTTTAAATATCAAATTTTCTTATTTTGATGAAGCAAGAAATTTTCATAATAGAACATGGGGTGGAAAATAAGAAGGGGATTTGCTACTAGGTGCTCCTTGTCAGTCAATAAATGAAAGAAATTTGCACGAAATGTAATGTGAAATACAGATTGTATGAAGTACAAACTTTGAACACTTACGTATTCTTCCCCAACACTCCTTAAGTTTTCCCAAGGTTTGTCGTTATTATTGCACCCTACTTGTCATTTTCATATCAGTTACGCCGCATACTACTTGTATTTTTGTTATTCATGCAATTGGGTTGTTGTGCTAGAATAAATTTGTATTCCACTCAATCGGTGTTGTGCCTTTCATTTAGGGTATCCTTTTCTATTCCTTGCTTTATCCTTTACTTTTAGGGTACTTAATTCATCGACAAAGAGCCCCTCTGGCGAAACCCTTTGCATAGTCGACATCATGTACAATTGCGAAAATGACTTGCTTCTGTTTGCATGACCTAGCCTTAAAGTTCGGCCATGTTTCTTTTAAGAATGTACTAAAAAGCCAAATAAATACCAGTGAATGTGGACAGCTCGCCACCCCTTTAATTTCGAATTGAGGCCGCGCTGGCATAGTGGTAAGCTCTCGAATTTCGGGACGGAGGATTCTAGGTTCGAAACCCAATACCACTGAAAATCCATCGTGTATTGGGCCTGCTGCACGTTAAATCATACGCAGGGGCCCAAATTTTGGTGTGGTGCGGAAGCTTAGAGTGTGTGTAGTGTCGGTACTACATTGTACATAGTGTCGACACCATGTACAATTGCGAAAATGACTTGCTCAGGCGTCGTCCTCGTAATCTGTTAGAGTTTTAAAATTACGATGTCCGTACCCAAACAGCCTTCTTGTTGCTTCAAAAAGGGATATTAATATAACTAATTAATTTAATCTCGCATTTACATTCCTCCTGCTTGATCGATAGTTCCCGATGTCATCGAAGCAGTCAGTTCGGTTTGGTCGCGTTTGCAAACACATGAAATACTCTATAAGTCAACATGATGAAACGATTGGAAATTAATTATTCCTCCAGAGAAATAACAAGCTGTATTGGCAGAATAAATAAATAAGTTGAGGACGAATGCGGTACATCAGATCCCCATGAAGAAATGACTGAATACAGCGACTTCGAAACCGATTATGAGATTCGTGTGGAGGGCAATTTAATTCACAAAGAGGACAGCGAATCGAATTCCTACACAAAAATGAATGTATCATCTATCTTTTAAAACTCTTTTCCTATTATACACAAAAATGAAGTTGGATAAGACGGGATAAGACGGATTAAGTGCACCAACCTAATTCTAGTGCTGAATGAATATTACCTGTCAGCATAGGATAAAACATTTTTTTTATGGATTTAGAGAAGAAATGCACCACGTGTTTGGTGTCGAAGCAGTTTTTAAGATAAAATAATTGCTATAAATTGGAGTTAAAATTAGTTTTACTAATAAAATATATAAGACCAAAGGGACAGTACAAATGACAAGAATAAATTTTAGTGTAGTACTTCTAAGTCAAGCCAGAAGTAGGGACTTTCTGAAATAGGGATATGATTCCGGGCATTTGCTCTGGAATATCATTATCAATAACATATTGTGGACAAAGTTTGAACTTTCTCTTGTTCTGAAACGATAGCTTTCGCTGACGAATTACTTCTTTGCCTTCAAGGAAAGATTCTTCAAGATATTGACAGAGAAGCTCAACGAATTCTCGATTTTGTTTCAAGTTGAGTTAAAACATATAAATTAGAGTTTAACGGGTGCAAGTCAAAATTTATGATCTTGGATAGGAGAGAAAGCAACACAATTACTAGTGCTCTTATCCTTAATAGAATTCCCCTTTGTTCCGTGTAGGAATTAAAATACCTAGGCGCTATCCTTGATAGCAACTATTGTTGGAAACAACATATTTTGTACCTATCTAAAAAATGTTAAAATATTCTTTTGGGGCTAAATAGAGTTGCCGGAAATACTTTCGGACTCAAGTCCAACGAAACATCTCTCATCTATAAACAAGGTATTGTTCCTTTTATTTGTTATGGTTTACAAATCTGGGGCATTGCTTTGGAAAAGAAAATAAATTGCCGGCTTTCACGGAAAATGCAGAGATATGAGTACGGTATCTTATGAAGCTGTTTTTGCTATCTCGGGTTTTACTCCTATTGATATCTATATTGTTCATAATAGGGATTTCAATATTGCGACTGAGACCTTTATCGCCAATAACCAAGACGTCTGCTTGCCTCTTTCTAAGATGTCTCACAATTCTTCACTGTCTCCTATTAATTTAGTTAGTTACTACAAAAATATTGAAAACAAATTTCCTGTCGTGTGCTTTACAGATAGCAGTAAAATCAACAGTAAGGCTTGTCTTTCGTTTATAGTTTTCCAAGACCACATTGAATCTGAAGTGTACCAGTTTAGAATAGGAGACGAATGCAGTGTTTTTCATGCTGAATTACTATGCATTGCCCAAGCTCTCAATAGGATTCTCACTAACGAAACCCTTTACTCAAATTTCTTAATTTGCAGTGACTCTCTTTTCTCTTTATATGCCTTAAATTGTATTACTTCTCCAAACCGACTCATTGTTAAAACTCAAACCAACATGAGTATCCTTCAAGGCAGAGGTGTGCAAGTCTTCTTCTCTTTTGTTCAAAGTAATATAGGAATTTATGGCAATGAACGTGCTGATTGACTTGCAAAAGAGACGACTAAACTAGTTGATTGCATCCCTATGACTGTACCAAAATCCTTTCACAAAAGAGTTTTCAAGAAACATGTCATTTCTCAATAGAATAGCCTGTATCAAATTTCTCACTATGCGAATTCCACCAAAGAAATTTTTCCTTCCATTCATGGAGGTTTGAAAGCCATCCATTTCTTCCCTATTTTCAGAATTATTCAATTTCTGAGTGCACGACTGCACATGGAAACTTTAAAGCCTATCTAAAACGATTCAATTTATCTCGTACAGATCTGTGTTCTTGCTCTAGTGGAGAGATTCAGGATGTCAATCACTTGATACTTTCTTGCTCTAAATTCACTCCCGCTAGATGTTTACTCATCAGCAGTCTAAAGAAGAACAATTTAGCATGTCCTACACCTTTCTCAATTTTGGTCTATAACAAAACTTGTTTTGCATCATTTTAAGAATTTATCGACATAATTTTTCCGCACATTATATAGACTATAAATTTTGTATAAATTTTTTTGTTTGCTGGCTTTTACAATTTTTCTTATTACTTTTGTTTATTTATGTGAAACGTATCTGTTTTTGAAACGGAACTCCTTACTACAGTAAAAAAAGTTCTAAAATGGAGAGCTGATATAATTTTATTAATATAAAACAGGTTTGAAAACATACAGAAACAGTATTTTCTCACTGATGGGTTCTAGAATTTGGTATTTAATAATATAGTGAAATTTAATTTTTAAATTTATAATTTATCAAATACATTCGACAAAAATTCTGCTGCGGAAGGAAATCATTATTAATATTAGTTTTTTTCTTTCTTATGATCGCATGCAGTCAGTGATCGTAGGCGGTTTTCAGAACAGATGAATAGAAGATGGAACAAATTTGCGTTTTCTGCGATGAAGTCGGGATGGTGGATATTAATAGTGTCACAGCTGTGACAGCAGGTTCAGAGAATTTGAGGAATATCAGTATAAGTACAAAAATAGTATTGTGGAAAAAATTAAGGGCGTTAGTCATGTGCGAGTGCATATAAATTGAAGAAAAAATTATACCAGAAAAGGGAATTAAGTTTCAGTGTTTCTACCTGGAGGAACAAATTTAAAAATATCCTCCTCAGAAGTAATCTCTGTCCATTGGACTTTAAACTCAAAAATATGCCAAGTGGAAACTGTCCCATAAGTTTCAAATATTCGGAGTATGTGCGCAAAGAGGTGTCACAAGTGGGGAAAATAATTCAAAATTGAATTGACAGCGAATGTGACCTGATTGCTGTCTACGCACAATATCATAAAAAATTTTAATGCAATGTTTTCAATCGCTGGTTCAAGTTTGCCAGGCAAGCCATCTGAAAATGTAGTCGGAAGCCTGTTTACAAGACCTGCGTTGAATAAATACACTTCCTAGAAATCAAAGTTGACTGCCAGTACCTGTTTTCGGACATTTTGGAAATGTTCTTACATCTGTGTACCATTAGTGATATTGTATAGTGAAGTTGTATAGTGAAAATCGCCTGCGGAAATTTTTATCAGAACGCTACGGCACTGTTGTTTCTTTTAGGCCAGTTGTTTCGTTGGTTTTAACTGACAATTGGCATGCCGACTGAAGAAAAAGACACCGTTGATTGAAAAAAGAGGATTATAGACGTAGCTATTAGCATCCTCCAAGAAGAAATAAGGTCTAAAATTTCTGATTTCTCTACATATTCAAACTGCGAAGAAATATCGAAAAGGGGAGAAAATCAAGTACGTGAGACGGTCACTCACCTCCTTCCTGGTTTGATGAAATCGGTGAAAGTCCACCTTGCAAACAAAAGGTGTTGAGTATTGCTCACTCTGACATTTCGGTGAGTCCACGGTCATTTGTCTCAGCTGTGCAGGTTGGAATAGGAGAGTTCTTCACAGAAGTTTCCGATCTAGGCATCTAATTAACCTGTTGCATAGTTTAAGCTGGTATATTTCCTACATAACATAACACCACTCCATGCCCCTGCAACTATAACCATATGGTTATTTAAGCAGTGACGTGGTCATGAAGTGGAAGAGAAATCACAACACCCGAAGGGTGTTCTCTTAAAACTTGACATTTCTCTATACCGCTGCCTAATTAAAAACGCAACAAGTCTACAAACATTTACAGGAGCAAAGGAAGGATTGCTATTGTGCTATACATTAAAAAAAATATTTTGGAAACATGGGAAAATAAAACCTTGAAAAACACAAAATTACACAGTTATACATGAAATAGCTAAAAAATAATAAAAACAAAAATGCAATAGAAAGACTATACGAAGAAAAAAATACATTAAAAAAACAGAAAATGACAGGAAAAAGATGAAAAACAAATTAATACAGTAATAAAAATAACATAAAAATGTACACAGGAACAGAGAAATGGGCCGCACAGTATTTTCAAATGTTTGATTTTGAAGAGGAGTTGGCTGATGGAACTCTATTTGAAGGAGAAACACGGAGGATCTTGGAAGAAAGTCCTGAAAGAACGACAAAGCTGTTCTGAATTCATTAGGGGATGATGGGCTGAAGAGGAGGCGAATTTGAATGTTGAACTGGTGAAACGGGACCTTCCATCTCCAAAGGAAAGGATGGAGTGATGAAGACGCATGAAGGAAAGTTGAAGTTTGGTTGGATTTAATTTCCCTCATCGCTGGAGGAAGAGGTTGTTCGGTTGCTGAAGTTGCTAATTAATAAAATGTTGGCCAAGAATGTGGGAATGGGACGAAAGCATTGGACTCAACTGAGAAGACTATTGAAGGAACGAAAAAAAACCAATTAATTGGGATCTGGACGGAAAAGACTGGTTTCTCTTTGGAGAAAGTGGAGCAAATTATTATCTTCCTTCTTGACGTCGAATTGTTGGCTACTCTTCGGAACCATATTGGCTGATGTTGTTGGCTGGGTGGTGCCATATGGTAGGAGGTTGTGAGGAGGCAAACCGTAGCATAATGGATTGGTGTGCCGATTCCCCCACAAGAACAGAAAGAGGTTTCGGCAAGGTTGAATCTATGGAAAAACGAAGGGAAAGGCCCATGTCCTGTGAAAAATAAAACTTCGTTGCGTGTCCAGTTGATTAAATGCAAGCTAACTTTGGGAATTATGTTGTGAATGAGCCTCCCAGTATCTCCATCATCCCAAGCCATTTGCCAGGTAGCCAACATCTTCTGTCTTAAGAATGTTTTGATAAAAGATTTTGGTAACTCGAGTGGTGTTTCAGGAAAATTTTCCGTTTCTGCTGCCTCCTTAGCCAGTCTGTCTGCTTCTTCGTTCCCTATGTAACCAGCATGGGCTTTGATCCACGACACTCTGATGTGAGGATGACTATGGAGTAACTTGAAGATTTTCCGGGCAATTGAATTGTGACTCTTTGGGTTTGCTGCTGAATTGATGCTGGCTTGGTTGTCTACTAGAATAGTCAGTTGTTGAGTTGGGAGGGAAACGGCGTGTTCCACTGCTTTGAGAAGAGCTAGGATTTCTCCCTGGAAGACTGTATTTCTAAGAGAAAGCCTGGTAGACCATCTGTGGGTAATGTTGACGTCGGTCAAAACACAGAAAGCTGCACCCACACCCCTCTTTGTTTTCGATCCATCGGTATAAATTCTAAGTCCAGTGTTTATGTTGCCTCCGTCATCCAGGGAAATTTGAGTTAGACATAGATGTTCCGATGGGTGTGTTGACCATCCGGTAGCTTTTTCTTCAATTTCACTGGGATCGATGTCACTGACGTTTGTAGAAAGAGGAAGTCTAAGTCTGAAGAGTGCTGTGCCACGAGCTTCTCTTTGTAATTGTAGATGAAGAGGAGGGATACCCAGTATGACGTGCAGAGCTGCCATGGAGGTTGTCCTGTAGGCACCTGAGATCGCCAGGAGGAACGGACGTTGAATTGTTGAGAGTTTTCCGGTGATTCCGACTGTAGGTTCTAGACACCAGGCGACTGCCCCATGCGCCAGCACCCATGCTATTACTGTTTTATAAAGGGTCCTTCGATGAATAAGGGGAACTCCCCAGGATTTCCCGGCTATTTTTAGGAGATTATGATAAAGTTGAGTCGCTCTAGCAGATTGTGCTTTAAGGTGGGTGTTCCAATACATCTTTTCATCAATATAAATTCCGAGATATTTAATAGCATGGGCTCTTTTAATTCTTTCCCCTTGCCAGCGAATGGTAGGTCCCCTAACTAGCTTGCTAATAAGGAGATAATTTGTTTTTTCTGCTGAAATTTGGAGTTGGTTTTGCTTGTCCAGGTGGAGAATTTTGCAATAGATTCGTTAATTTGTGACTCAAGTTGGACTCTAGTCGGGGTATGGGAAACCAGGATAAAGTCGTCTGCGAAGGCTTGAATGCTGGTGTTAATTGGCCAGTTTTCTTGAAGTATTTCATTTGCGACCAAATTCCAGAGGGCTCGTCCACTGCAAGACCCTTGAGGGCAGCCTTGTTTTTGGTCCCTGATCGCTGGTCCTTCGCAGGTATTTAGGATGACCTTCCTATTCTGGAGAAGATTTTTAAAGATATTAACTATGTTTGCTGGGCATTTACTATTGTCAAGGTAAGATGAAATTGCGCTGTGCTGAATATTGTCAAAGGCACATTTAATGTCGATCGAAAGCACCAGTACGTGATCACCACTTGCCTTCCCCTTGTGGATGGTATCCAAGAGTTTCGTGATGGCCATTTCTGTTGATCTTCCCTCACGGAATCCGTACTGAAGATTGCTAATTCTGTTGTTCTTCTCGAGGTGAAAATTGAGCCGTTGGGTGAGGAGCTTTTCTAGAACTTTACCTATTGTCGGGAGCAGAGATATGGGCCGGTAAGAAGATGCTTCTGTTTTAGATTTGCCGTGTTTATGAAAAAGAATGATATTTCCAACCTTAAGGGGATCGGGAAATTTAGCCAATTTAAGGCAAGTGTTGAAAAGTTCCATGAGGAGGAAGAGGAATTTCTGGAAAATTTGCTGTATGATGATGTTGTCGATGCCATCTGGTCCTGGTGCTTTTCCTTTGGATAGATAATGGATGACAGTCGCTACTTCTCCTTTGGTGAAGGGGCAGTCGTTTGCGGTGCAAGGCGGGATGTAAGTAGAACTATTACTGTTGGCAGGATGGGGAAAGATTTTCTCCAGAATATCTTGAGCTATTTTGAGGTGGTTTCCTGAAGGATCATGATGATTTAAGGCTATTAATTCGGCTGGCTTTATCGCTTTTCTGAATGCAGCTTTGTAATGGGTGCCGCATGGATTCGTTGCTATTGTGCAGAATGATTTCCAGCCGGAATTCTTTGCAGTCTTGACTTTCCGCATGTACTTTTTCAGTTCTTCTTTAGGGAATTGGAATCGGACATTTCTCTGATCTTGGGGTGCCCTTTGTGCACGTCTTCTCAGCCCCTTCAAAAAATTGACATAAGGTTTAAGGTTTTTGAGGAAAATATTGTGGTTACCATGACGAGTTTTGTACCTGGTAAAGGTGCAGTTCTTCACGGATGAGTCGATCGTGATTTCAATGTAATGATGGTCGCTGAGGGACGGTTCTTCCAAGACTTCCCAATTGGCAATCTCACCAATCATTTGCTAAATGCAGAGGGAGAGGTCAGTCCAGCCTTTGGAGGAGTTGCGGGTAAAGGTTGGAGGAGCATCCGAACTATTGTTAATAAAAAGATTGTTGGCAAGAATGAACTCCTCAATGGCAGTTCCCCTGGAGTCCACATCACTGTAGCCCCAAAGGGTATTATGGCCATTAAGGCCTGCCCCAATAAATATCTTTTCTCTTGGAAGAGATGAAATTATTTCTTGGATTTCTAGCAGTGTTTCTTGTATATTAGAATATGGAGAGGAGGAGGCCGAAATGAAAGTAGTCGGTTGCTATCCTTTTTGAATTTTGACTGCAACCGTGTTTTGCTTGCAGGAGATCAAGGCTGTATGAAGTTGTCTGCTGGGAATGATGACTGCTGCTTTGTTTGAAATCGAATTGAAGATGTTCCAAGATTGTGGGATACCTTTAATTTGGCTATCGTAGATGTATGGTTCTTGTAAAAGGAGCAGATCTGATTGAAATTTATCTGAAGTGGGATGAAGAGTGTCGTTTGCAGCTTTAGTTTTTCCCAGGTTGATTTGGAGAACTTTAAGGGTTTTGAGGCAAGTAGAAGAGACTTTATTAAAAGAGACTGGCGAGGTAGCTATGTTCATAAGTAATCCCTAGTCTTCTTATAGGCTTTAATTTCTTTCTTGTAGCATGGGCAGCCGAGGTCTGTTGCCCTATGTCTGATGTTGTGATTTGTACCGCTGTTTCTGTTACTCTCTTCGCAATTAATGCAGAGTTGAAAATTGCTTCTGCAATATGAGGTACTGTGGCGGTCTGCACAAATTCCGCAGTTTGGAACAGTGTACTTGCAGTTTTGTCTCGTATGACCGAACGCCTGGCAAAACTGACACCTTTTCACGTGGAAGAATTCCTTAATTTGGAACATATTCCAGTTTACTGCAATCTTCCTAAATCTCTTTAATTGGAGTAAATGCTGGCGAGGAGCCTCCATGACCCAGTGGGACGTGTCTGGCTTATTGCCTTTCAATTTGAATCGAGTACGGAGGTTTTCTCCATCTTCTGTGTAAGTTCTAAGGGCCTCCTGCACTTCCTGGTCAGTGATGGTATTTGGGAGGTCATATAAAATGATGCTTGGGTTGCGTTTTCCCGGCATTCTATGAGAAACTTTTTCCTTTGCTGAATTATCTCCATCAAGTCTGGAAATAATGGATTGGATATCTTTAACAGAGTCACAGGAAACTGCTACTCCCTGATTCTTAACTTTCCTAAACTCCCTGATTTTAACGTTGGCCTCTGGCCGAATAGTATTTTTGAGAATTTCCTCTACTGAAGTAGCTTCGGAACTATTCTTAGCCGGGTAGACAAGAATCGTATGGGGCTTTCTCATCCCTCGCAGAGCATTAGAGTAGCTAAAAGTCTCTTGCAATTGAGAGAATGTAGTATTTTGTTCATTTTCCTCATTTTTTTGGAGAGTTGCTTTTGAATTAAAAAGGGCCTTCTCTGTCAGTTGGGTGCATTTGAACACAAGGAAGTCGAGAAGACTGTTGGCTATATCCACTTTTTTGTCGGAAAGGTGAGAACGGTCAATTTCTTTACAGTTCACAATGTTCCGCAAGCGTTTGATGATTTCGCTAATAGGTGCATCTTCTTCAAATGTTAAGAGTTCCTTTTGATCATTCATTGAAGAGGACAAAGAAAGCTGTAAAGTGCTACTGCGCAAAGAGTATTGAGAGATATTCTCACCTAAGACAAGTGATTTCGTTGGCTCAGTGGAAGTTTTTTTCTTATTTGCCATTTTGGACAAAAGAAGAAAAATGAATTTATACAGTTCTACAAAAAGTGACGAGACTGATACTAAGAATATGAAAATGAAAAACAAAGGAATGAAAAGACAGCTGGGGCAGTTGTTTACAGACCAAATACCACCGTATGCGCCATACCATACAAAAAAAATTACTAAATTAGACTAAAAGAAAAAAAATACAAAGGCAATTAATAAAAACGTAAACAAACAACTAAAGGAAACCGAAAAGTTTAAGAAAAACAGAAATGTTGAAGAGTCCCAAAGTAAAACAATTGAAAAAGAAAAATTAGTAACAGGCAAGTTCAAAGACAGAGAAAAACTGCTAAAAATTTAAAAAGAAAAATATGTGACTCAGAAAAGAAGAATGAAGAGAAATTGTAACAAAAATATAAAAAAGAAAACATTTTAAAAAAGATGAAAAAAATTGAAGTGAAAAGAAGTGTCAGAAGAAACCGCTAAAATTATAGAAAAAGAAAAGAATCCCAAGCTTGTCTATGCGCTGCACGAGTCCAGAGACTAAGCGAAATGGGAAGAGAAAAACCTAAATCCTTTAAACAAGCTGGGGAGAAAAATCCCACAAAACAGGAGTTTAAATAATAAAAATAACAAATAAAAAAAATTGAGTTTCCCAAAAAAAAAAAAATCGTGTCGATGCGAAAAAGTCTCAACTCTTCCCTGATGAGACGGTTCGGATGGACACGGAAAAGACAAGAGAAAACACAAATGCAGAAACACAAATTTACATGAACACACATACACAAGTAAAACAAAAGTGAAATGAGCTAAAAGCCAAGATTAAATAGAGAGAAATCACAGTATACACTCATTAAAACAGATACAAACAATCAATCTCTCCAAAAATTCAAGTGCAAAGTAATCCCTCCTCTCCCCCTCACCCATTACTTATTTAAAAAAATAAAAAATAAAAACTTCCCCCAAATTCCACGAAAACACTCTGTTAAAGAAAAAAGAAAAGAAAAAAAGGAAACTTATCCATGGGGAGCTGAGGACAAAGTATGGAACAAAAACTAAACAATGCAAAAAACATGAAATTAAGTGTTAGAAAAGAAGGAAGTGATCCAACGCAAAAAGCAAGAAACTGGAAGTCAAAACTATTGAAGAGGACCAGATAAAAGTAGCGAATGGGAAAGAAAAGCATTTGTAATGAAAACAAAAAAAAAGAGAAGAGAAACATGCAGGTAACTGAAAGCCATACACACACACTTTCCCCCCTCTCCAGATCCAAAACCCCTTCCCTCCTACTCTCAGCTCAACAACGTTTTCACTGATCGGCCATGTGGAGCCGGAAGGGCTATAACCCCCAAAAATGTCTCCTAAGCCCGAAGGTCACGGGGAGCACGTGCCGAAAAGGGAGGAGGAAAGAGGGTTGCTTTCATGCATTCTTTCCCATAAGAAGTAAAAAAGAAAACGTCAAAAGAGCAATTGAGCAGGGTTGAGAATCGCTGGGAACCAAAATGCTTGCCGCAAATCGTAAATCTAGCAACTAATCTGAAAGAACAAATAAAGAGAAAGAAAAACTAAGAAAGGAAGCGACAACGGCTTGCCAAAGTCACAAAAAAAGAAGGGGAGGGAAAGGACACAAACACAAAGAGGGCAGAGAGAAAGCCAGCAAAGCCGAAAAACAAGGTATATGTTATTAATAAAAACCAAAAACGTGAACCACCAGAAGGGGTTCACAAGAACCTAAGAAAAAGAAAAGCAAAATATATACAGAAACGGTATGGCGCACACTAAATAGTCATAATAGTCCGAAAATACTTACCCCATAATGCCGAAGGAAACTAGCCTTCCATTGCTGAATGGCTCATTCTTGAAAATCTAGGTATCATCAGGTGAGAAACAAGCAAAATCAAAGAAGCTGTCGAGGCTGGGAACAATCACAATCAGAGATGAATGTAAAAACAGTCACTAATTTAAAGAGTACAATGAGGGAGGCAAAACGAAACACTGGGAAAACGCCTCGCTAATGCCGAGCAGACACCGGACGAAACTCCCGCTAAGGGAGGGAGTCGAAAACGTGTGTGGACAGTTCAGGATATTTCCTACAGCGAGATCTGTAAGTATGAAACTTCCGTGATAGTGAACACTTCAAGTGAAATTCAGAACAATGGATTCGTTTAGTTTATCTTCGACAATGCAGATTGAAACATGAAGTTGTGGATGGACACGGGATTTTTCAGGTGATGGGAGGAGTGCAGTGAGTGGTTATTGTATTCAATTACCTAAGATTATACCAACGGCAAATGTTGTTGGAAGGTTTGGATTCATCCTAATCATTACTCACCATTTTCCCAAGAACCATGGATTGAATCCCCTGTTAATGGAAGACGTCCTCTCCCTGAAATTGTGGCCGATGTTTGCCGAAATTGGAACGATATACCACTGAATTTGGATGGCTGGTCTCAAGAAAGCTGAGAAACGTCATAAGGGATAAAGTGGGTTCATAGAGATTGCCACAAGAAAAAGATATTACGAAAAGTCAGAAATGATACCCTTGCCCTTCGTCAAAATCTTGAACCTTCTAACCCCAACTCAATTAACAATTGTCTTCGTTCCGATTCTGAAGAATGCAGGAAACGGCATTTAATGTGTATTTTGACATTTGATCATACATTTTTACATTAAAGCCATGGATATAGTCTCACAGGTGGACGAAATTGATGAGCTGTCCACGGTAATAGTAAGATTAGGTGGATTTCATCTGCTTATGAGTTACATGTGTGCGGAGGGCAAACTCGTGGGTTGCAGTGGTCTCAAAGAAATGTGGTATGAGGTATTTGCTAAGAACGCAGTTGTCCGCATGGCTAGTGGACATAATTATGCAAGGCCATTACGAGCTCATTCTCTTTCTCAGGGAGAAATCGTTCATTTGATTTCGGAGTATTGTGAGGAAGATGGATTTTTAATCGGTACTGGTTCTATCGGTCGGTTAATTCGGTTACTTAATCGGTTGTAACTCTCAGAGGAATTCACAAAATGTTGATAAACTTGTCTTCATCCGAATAATATCTTCTATCATAAGTCAAACCCCTACCGAGTGCTCTTATCCAGTGTCATTAAGACACTAGAAGAAAGAATGCGTACAGCTAAATTATGGCTGCAGTATTTCAAGCAAGTTTCTATAATGCACAACTTCATGAGACCGGAGAGAGCAGGCGACTGGAATCTTCATCTCTTCTCCGTCCAAAGCATATTACTTCGCCTCCATACACCTGGGCATATTTATTACGTTAAATCAGCCCACCTCTACCTTCAGAATATGTCTAAACTAACTTAAGACTAATTTGTCGGATGGAGAGTTTGACCTTTTCGTGAGTCAGAGTTATTTTATAGTTCGGAGATTGGATAAGTTTTGGTTCGGCGTTTGGACGAACATGACTATACAGAAGGTCATAATGGGATCTATGCAAGTGAGCGGTGGCTTGACATTAGGCCGAAATATGTTTGATAGCGTTATAGAGCGTTGCATGTGCACCATGCAAGGAAGTCTCCGGATGACGGAAGCAGTAGAAGCTTTCGCCAGAGTGACTGGTAAATCCTCCGACCAGCACAATTTTTAAAATCAAAATCGAGGCAGAGTCGAGATACCAATGATTTCAAGAGATTAGTTAGTTCTGCTAAAACAACATTCGTCTTCAAGAAATACGAAGAGCTCATTTTACTCTCTTCGGGAATTGATGCCGATGATAGAGTTAATTGTGACTCAGAGAGGGGTTGGCGAAAATGTTGTTAAAGGAATCATGGGGAAAAGATTGGCTGATGTAACTTAGAAGATTAAATTGCAGGTGTTCACACTAGCCGCTATGTGAAATACTACAATAATTATTAAGGACCCTGTAGTTGTTAACTGTAAGTAACTGTTCCTCCACATAGAGTGCGTTGTAAGAAGTGAGGGCAAAATTGAAGGCTGTGTACAGTATGAATTGGTACGTTACTCTCAGCTTTATTCGACGACATCGGTCTTTCTACCGGAAAAGTATCGGACAATATGAAAGTCATCGAAAACCTGTTCAAGATTAGGCAACTGCGATACCGAGGATCATGTCTAAGCCAAACGTACCAGCGCCTAAAACAGAGACGATTACGCAAAACAAAGACAATTTTAATTAATGATTTAAATTTGTCAGATTGAATACTACCTGTTTATTTATGGATGACAATTATAAAATTTAATGAATTCCATCAAGTTACAAGTTTCCAAGCAAATTCATTCTTTTGTGAAAAATGCTGTTTTTGTATGTTTTCAAAAATATTTTATGATAATAAAATAATATCAACTCTCTATTTTAGACTTTTTTTTATAGCACCAATGAGTTCTTCGTCCAAAACAGAAACGTTTGACCCAAAAAGCACTTCTCTATGATTGTTCATTGCTGAGTTATGGAGTTTTGAGGCAAGTCCAAGATGACGGACGTTTACTCAAAATTTAGCGGTGTTGCCAAAGTCGGATTTTTTGGAACTTTTCTGGGAAAGTACAGGGGGACCTAAAGAACCTATATCAGAAGGAATTAGCTTTATAGTAATTATTTCCGAATCGAAGCTTAATTTGCCTATACTAATAGGGGCTGCTGGAATGAAAGCATGTTCTTTCAAAAATTAAACGATTAATCAATTATCACAAAAGCTTCACTTAAGATTGCCTTATGCTTCAGATTTTCAATTCGATCAGTTTTAATAGCAGAAGAGTGCCACATTTTTATTTAACATGAAGAGATCAAGGGCGTTTGATAGATACCACATAAACATTATTTCTCTGATGAAAAGAAGTTGAAAAATGCTTCCAAGTTCACTTCCCCAGTGAAAATGACAAAGGATGTACTACAAACATAGATAGACGTATAAAATAGATAGACGTATAAAAATGAAATATAAATTGAAGAGAATGATTAAATATATACCATTTTTATTCAGAAAAGGCGGTGGTGTCTATCACACGCCACGCGACCAACATTAGAGACACGATCTCTCCAAGGTTAAAATTATTGTTTAAAATGATAAGCGTGTCAATGATATTTTAATAAACATGACTAATAAACCGGGGGGATTACATACACATGTAGACATATTAACCTTTCCAGCAGTATATTTATGTTCTCAAATACCATTCAATTCAATTTTTTACTATATTTAGAGAATTTTTCAAACTGGAAGGATATGTCTGTCTACAACGGTTTAGAAATTAGCTATGGGACCAAATTAAGAGTGGCGAATACATATAATATTTTAAACCATATTGAGCCAAGCATTGAAAAAATGAATTTATTTTTAGAAAAAATCTTTAAAATGTGTTTCTCCATGTATACACATAAAATTAAAAACTTACCAAACTTTTATTAGTTTCATCCGTCCGTAAAGGCTGTCCTATAAAAGAGACAATGGCACAATCCACTGCTATTTGTCCTTAGAAAGGCGGAAGAGGAGGAAGCATCTTAAGCATAATCCAACGTTGCATTTTTTACAAATACTTGGGGACTTTGCTTCATATGGTTTTAGCTAGTATCTTCTTTGTCGGTTTTCTCGGTTATTTATAATAACATGTTCATTTTTAAACTTTAGAAAATCTTCAATAGCACGTTGAACACCCAGTTTTCTGCAAGATGGTTTCCTCGGAATAGAAAGTCCAAAATAAGAAACTGTCATATGTACTCGAAAACCAAGCAGGCTCAGACTATCATCACTAACTAGCTGAGTGAGCTTCTTTTAAGCAACAAAGGCTGTTTCAAAAGCACTAAAAAGTCGCAAAATCCTCCGAATTGTTGGAAATCTTTGTTTAGCAGATCATAAAGTGGCTTCACTATGATATATCCTACACTCAAGTCAATTTGTAAGCTATCGTTAAAATGAAGATACTTCTTTATTTCGTAATATCTGTTCTTTGACATGGCTTTATTTAAAACTAAATTTCCAACATTGGGCACATTTTCAAAGTGCATGTTCTCTTAAGGTAAAATATGATAACCACTGTAGACAGAATTCCTAAAACTTGCTTCATTTCATCCATGTTTGTTTCAGAAACATGATTATTCTTTTTCCCAGAATATTTAATTGCTTCTTCAACCGTCTGTTCAATCAACTACAAACAGATCAACTAAAATAGTTCAATAGGAGATTTACCAGCAACAAACTCTAATTCGTTGTCTATGTCGTCTAAGTCAATGTCATCTAATGTCCACAAAAATTCAAGGCTTCCTGCGCAGTATGAAAGTAACAAAAGAAAACAAATACATGTCATAAAAGAAAAAAACAAAACAATAAAAGGGAACAAACACGACAACGTCCGGGACGCGTCATCAGCAAGGGAAATCTCGAACGGGCGTATATATAAATAAATTCGGTGTTTTCTAAACACAAACTCTAGCAATAATGCTAAAAAGAGTTTGTTTCCCCGGAACACCGAAAAAAACCATAGTTTGAAATAAGGAAACAAAGCTAAGAGCCCAAGTCTAATTGAAGAAAAGAAAAATAATAAAAATAAAAAGCCCAGGTCCATTTGAAATAAAACACATGAAATCCAACCTCATAACCAACAAAGCGAAACAAAAATGAAGAAAAAGGTGTCAAAACTCACGCAATAATCCAAAAAAGGAGAGACAAAGGAAACAGACGCAAAGCACGCGGCACGAACAACATTCAAAAGTGCTGACGTGAACTCGGTTGTGGCGGTTGACAGTTAACGGTAACGTCATGAGTTGCGGTAAATATTTTACTAGGAGTGAGAAGTGAAGTGTCTTCGAAACCTTTTGCTGTCCGTGAAGTCCTAGGAACTTTTTTACGAGTATCAGACAGTCAACAATAGACAATTAACGAAAATGAGACCAGCTATAATATACAATAGATCAAAGGCAAATAGAATAAAAGCAAATATAGCATTTTTTCTTACAGAACGCTGTGGAATAAAGGTAAATAAAGAGAATTGGGAATTTTATAGGAATTCAGATTGTTTTTGAAAAGTTCAATTTGTTTTTTCTTTGATTCTGAATTGTTACAAATATTTTTAATCCTTAGTAATTGCTGTAATATTGTGCTTTTATAGATCTTAAAAGAGATATTAGAATTCCAAAATTAAACCTATGAACATTAAATATAAATTCATTTATTTTGTCGTAAAGGCTTACATTTAATTTGTTATGACTGTCAATATCTAGATCAAGAAAAATAGCTTTAATATTATTATCGTTAGTTTTTGTTAATTTTAGTTCCTCAGCATAAATATCCCTTCTAACTGAAGAGAAATCTTTAAAATTAAAAATCAGGATGTCATCTATATATATAAAAGCTGAATTTAGGCTTAAAACTGTGTCTTTTTCGTAAAAATGAAGAAAAAGATTTGCAATTAAAGAAGAAAAACAAGACCCCTGTGGAATTCCTTTAATCTGTAGGAAAATATTTTCGTCATTCGAGATGAAATTATTGAAGACGCATAAATTAATTATGTCTAACCAATACGCTTCTGTGCATTCTAACACGTTTTTTAAGTCATAATAAAAATGCATTAAAACCTCTTTTAATTTATTAAGTGAGATGTTAGTGAACAGGTCCTGAAAGTCATATGTGTCGATGTGAGAAATTCCATTGTTCTTTGCAAAATCAATCACTTTAGTATTATTTTTAATTATCCAAGTAAAATTGTCTTTTTCTATAAAACTTAGAATAATATTTAAGTATTTACAGAATGATTCTCCGGCTTTTTTCATGTAGGTATTTGTTCCGCAAGTGATAAATCTGAATTTGATGAGTTGTTTGCTGAATTTTGGATTGGATAGATTGTAATATACGGAAGGGTCATATTGTCTATACAATAAATTCTTTTATTTAAAGCACGGATTTTTTTCTGTACAGTGCTGCTATAGATTAATATATTTGAATGTTTCAGAGGTTTTCAGTTCCTTATAAAAGAGTTCGAGATAGATTTTTTTTACAAATAATAAAGAAATTGCCTGAGGCTTTATTGATTGGAGTTAGAATGAAAAGTTTTTGTAGTTCTTTGATTTTTTTTCTTTTATTGTTTTTAAGGAATAATAACTGTTATTTTTATAGTAGTTATAGAAATTCTTATTGATAAAGTCTTTAAATTTGAAATAATAACGCCATTTCCAGTCTATGAAGGAACAAAGAGTTATATCGAAATTGTTTGAAAATTTTAAACAAAAACAATCAATATTTTTAAGAAGGGTTTTTAATATCTGTTCTCTTTTTATTCTAAAAATGGGACGAAATTTAGTACTTTTTTCTAAAAGTGTTCGTAATTCAATATCTTGAATTTTATTTAAATTACCTGTAATAATCTGTTTATGGTGGGGATCCACGAAACTCTTAAATTTCTCCTCATTGCAGAGGCAATGAGTAGATTTCGATTGCTATCAATGTTTTTACAAAATCGATTATAATTGAAAACCCTACGACCAAGAGGAGTGTCATATTTGAAGGATTTGCCAAGTTTGAAGGTTTTCAGGGAGAACGAATCAAGTATTTCTTCAAAAATTCGGTTGAAATTAAAAGCATCAAAAATATGATGTTTAAAGTCTATTGTCATATATAAAATGTCTTCTTTAGCTTTTTTATTTTTAACAATCCTCTGAATTCTACCTTTATAAATATCATTAATGAGAATAAGGGAATGCTGATTTTTAGTACAGTGTTTATCTATTGATATTTTAAAGATATCAAAATATTTTTCTTTAAAGGAAAAAATATGATTTTTTACAGCCTTATAGTTGAAGTTTATATTAAAATTTTCCTCCAATTTTCGTAAGTCTTTATGAAACAGTATCTTTAAATCCTTTTCAGACAAATTACTCATTTTATTGTTTCTTTTTTTTATTCCGCTTCCTCGACAACCTCTATTTCTATTGCCCTGAGTATTAATTAATTGCGAAGTGTTACAATTATTCTGACTAATCATTTTGTTCTGGAAGATGTCATTGAGACCATACGGTGCAATGGTTTTGAATTTCAGCATAAAAAAGTTTTCTTTCTGCAATCTAAGTTTTAGGTCAGGAATGACATCAAGAATATGGACAGAAATTCTATTGAAATCATATTTCTTAAAATTGTTAAACTCAATGTTGAACTTTTCTAAATCATTGTAATTTTTAATGTGAGAACGATGAACATTTAATCTAATATTTAAAGCGTTACTAGTTTGTCCTATGTATCCCATACTACAAATACCAAATTTAAGGAAGTAAATAATGTTGTAAGCTTTACAACCGAGTAAAGCCGACTTATCCGAAGAAATACATCTATCATCAAACAGAGGGCATGTCATGCATCTAGAATCTCCACATCTCCTAATATTGTGCCCGAAAGTAGCATCAGAATCATTACCAAAAAAAGGGTTTTTAAAGTTGAAAGAGTTATCGGGGTAGCATGATGACGATCCACGGCAACCCCCCATAGTTGTCGAGTACCGAGTACAGGGCACCTCTGACTCGGGCGAGCCCTCTTTGCCGGTCACTAAAGTAATATTTTTGTCCATATCACAAAAAGCAGAGGGCAACCCTAAGGGTTATCAAATTAACTAAAAGTTGT
Source organism: Araneus ventricosus (assembly GCA_013235015.1). Lineage (NCBI taxonomy): Eukaryota > Metazoa > Arthropoda > Arachnida > Araneae > Araneidae > Araneus > Araneus ventricosus. Next base: position 15,063 of record BGPR01013846.1, on the reverse strand, counting down.
ATGCGCTAAAAGCATCAAAAACAACATTCAATTCATTAATATACAAACATATAAAAAACATAAACAAATGCAATAACCAATTAAGAAATTAGTTTTAATCAAATAAATAAATACTTAAATCCAAGAAGTAACTTCACAAATGCGGTGAATGCGCCAATGCAGCAATACAACCGAAAAGTGAGAAATATTAACTAAAGAAAACAAAACCAACAAAAAGGAACAAAACCGCCAACGTTCGGGACGCGTCATCAGCAAGGGAAATCTTGAACGGGCGTATATATAAATAAATTCGGAGTTTTCTCAACACAAACTCTAGCAATAATGCTAAAAAGAGTTTGTTTTCCCGGAACACCGAACAAAAACCATAGTTTGAAATAAGGAAACAAAGCTAAGAGCCCAAGTCCAATTGAAAAAAAGAAATATAATAAAAATAAAATGCCCAGGTCAATTTGAAATAAAAAACATAAAATCCAACCTCATAACCAACAAAGCGAAACAAAAATGAAGAAAAAGGTGTCAAAACTCACGCAATAATCCAAAAAAGGAGAGACAAAGGAAACAGACGCAAAGCACGCGGCACGAACAACGTTCAAAAGTGCTGATGTGAACTCGGTTGTGGTGGTTGACAGTTAACGGTCAAATGGACTTGGGCTCTTAGCTTTGTTTCCTTATTTTAAACTATGGTTTTTGTTCGGTGTTCCGGGGAAACAACCTCATTTATCATTATTGCTAGAGTTTCTGTTTAGGAAACACAGAATCTATTTATATATACGCCCGTTCGGGATTTCGCTTGCTGATGACGCGTCCCGGACGTTGGCGTTTTTGTTCCTTTTTGTTGTTCTGGTTTTTCTTTTATGACATGGTTTTGTTTTCTTTTGTTAATATTTCTCACTTTTCAGTTGTACTGCTGCATTGGCGCATTCACCGCATTTGTGAAGTTTTTTCTCCATATCTAAATCTTTTTTAGAATTTTTGTTAATAGTATAATGTCCATTTGCTAAGTTTCCTTCACCTGAAATATTACTTCTTCGATTTAAGTATTTATTTATTTGATTAAAACTAATTTCTTAATTGGTTATTGCATTTATTTCTGTTTTTGTATATGTTATATATATATATATATATATATATCAAAACCAACATATAAACACAAAATAAAAATTCAAAAACAGTAAAAAAGGACAAAATGGCTAAATAGACAAAAACCAGAAAAAAACCAAAGAAAATTGAAAAATATCATAGCGAGCCGCTCGTATATATATATATATATATATATATATATATATATATATATATATGTTATATATAACATATAACATATATAAATACATATAAAATACCCTTGAATAACAAATCGTCTTTATTTAGAATTAAAATATTCAAAAGAACTTATATAAAGACCACTTATGTGTGCTGTCCTACTTTTAGGACGATGAGGAAATATGGGTTAATGTATATATGTATTTATTTAAAATATTATAAGAAAAACCCTGTGTTTTCTTCTGCAACTTTATTTTTAATTAAAATAAGAATATTATATTCGTGAAACGAATGCTAAATATCATAGCTTCTCGAAAACTTAGAAATTTCATAAAACTATTTCTTAAAAACAGGCGAAAGTTATTTTTTCCCCTAAGTTGTCCAAAGATTTTAATTAATTTCAATTAAAAATTTCTAATAAAAAATTAATCAAGTATTGCGACTGCTATCTGGGATTCAAATAAATGAAATGAAATAAAATTTGGATAATATTTTTATGCCTTAGGAATGGCAACACTCAAAATAAAATGATATCGAGAATTCACCATAATTATTCGTTGAGAAAATAAATGATATAAGTTCTTAGTTTCATGATGAAAGATGATGATGTTTCATGTTTTTTAGATTATATCTTTCGATTGATGCAAGTTTTAAGTTATTTAACATATTATTTTCTGAGATATATCAATGCACTTGCAGGTCCACGCTTGTGTACATTTGTCCGTTGGGCAACTATTTGTCATTCTGACTTTTTATGTTTTTATTTGAGAAAAATGTTGTTTCACTCACTTTTTCTGAAATAGATGATTTTGAAATTACCCCAAAAATGTTTAAAATTACTTTGAAGAGTTATTAAATAATTACAATTAAAATATTTTTATCTATAATTATAATACCTTTATTATTAATTTTAATGATATATCTAATCAAAGATTTTATTTCCATACCTTTTGCTCGAGAATCAATATTTACTGCTGATTATAATTAGAATAAATATTTATTTTTAATTAAAGATAGATTTGACATAGTCCTAGAAAAAGGCTATGTTGTTGTCTATGTGGAGTATTTTTTTGAATTAAAAAAATTAATGAACTTTTTATTATCAAAATGACATTTTTTAAAAGATTGAAACATTTTCTTCAATTTCTTGTATCTTTTTTAATTAAGACGTTCTTGCTTTGTTTTTTTATACTATTATCTTCAATTTCTAAAATATAACTTCTATAAATAAATATTTATTATAAATTATGTCTAAAAGGTCTCGTTGACTCTAGTGAAATAATTGGTTTTATATGTAATTTTATGGATTTGTATAAATTTTTATAGGAATTTTCTGTCCAGAAGAACTTCTCCAAAATAGTGACCTATTAGATATTTCTGACGACAGTAATGATTTGTGGCCTTCATTTACCAGTGATGAAGTTATCGACTACACACGATGTTGATAATACAATTGAAAGTGCAAGCAATACCACTGTGAAAGAAGAAATTAATGGGAATTAAATTCCTCAACCTGCAGTAATAAAGGCTTAGAATGTAGCCGTGGGAGGAACTGATCTGTGTCATCGATATCTAGCGTCCTATCGGTGTATAATGCGGATCAAGAAATGGCTAGATAGATATTCACCGATTAAGTTGACTTGGCCTTTTCCAATTGATGTATACCAGATATTATAAGTTAAATCAACTTAAAATCCCTCATGTAACATCAAATTATGATTGCCACGTCACTTTTCAAATATGAAAGCAGAATCACAGTCCGAAGAGGAAGACCGAGGCTTTCTGAATGTAGAGATGATGAGGAAAAGTCTCAAAGAAAGCAACGAAAAGTTTTTCTCAACCTATGAAAGATGTGTGCAGAGATTATTTAATGAGTTACCTCGTTTTATTGATGACAAAAATGCAGAATACCAGGCTGTAAATCGAGAATTAGAGTATTTTGTACAAAATGCAATATGCATTTATGTGTTTCTTAAAAATATTTGCTTTGAAAAATATCATAAAAATTAATTTTTTTAACAATAAAAGTGCATGCTCTGATTTTCATTGTATATCTTGTCTTTATTTTGTATTTTAAAATAATAGATGCTATAATTATCAATATCTACAATAATTTATATATGTGACTGTTTTTTCTATTTGAATCCTGAGGTACACATATGTGAACCCAAAACGTCTAGTCTGTTTTTCACCATCTAGGGACAGAAAACAAACGTATGGAATCAGTCAATATTTTTTGGATTAGATTTCCTAACTTCAGGTTTGAAGAGTTAAAGAAAACACGTTCACATTTCGATTAATTTTTAATTAAAAGTCTAATTTAAATTTCGAAAAATCCTTTCTTAGGGAGCTCCTACACTGTAAAAAAAATTACTGTAAATTTACAGTAAAAAGTATTGGCAATCAGGGTGCCAGTACTTTTTACTGTAAAATTCAATTTTTACCGTAAAATGTTGCAGTAGAAAAAAATTAAAGTGTACTGTAAATTTTACAGTGACATTAACCGATTTACAGTAAAGTTTATCACAAATTCTAAGGTAATATGTATTGCTATTTTTACAGGAACTTTTACTACAATTATAGGTTTCTACTGCATAGCATACAGCGTTTTTAAGTGAAAACTTTACATTAATATATACTTAACCTCAGTCTACTTTACAGTAACATTTATAGAAACACAGTAAATTTTACAGTAATAAGTAAATTTTACAGTAACATTTTACTGAAATCCTGTAAATATTACAGTAACATTTTACTGAAATCCAGTAAATATTACAATAACATTTACTGAAACAGGGTGGCTACTGAAACTGAAAAAAATTTCCCTGACTAAACTTACAACATTTCCCTGATTTATGGCTACTAATTATATAAGTTTTCTGGATTTCTCCCTTCTCAGAATCACTGTATGTGTACAATATATATTATTAAACACTTTTACCAATTATTTAATATGAAAAAAATCAAATGTTTTTATGAAATTTAATTTTTAAAAAATGGAATGAACTTCCTAAAAAAATCTATTAAAACAGTATATTACATTTCTTATATGTAAAAAATACTGGAAATTTCAACAAAATACTTTGCTTCTAAAACTGCTTAAGAATTCTAAGAAACATTAAAACTACTCTTTGCAACACAAGTTAAATTATATTAACAGTACAGGTTATTGTGATCTTTGCTCAAAACTTTAAAACAGTTCAATAACTAATTAGTTCTCTTTGCATGGGTACCATAATAACATGTTGCAGCATAAATATAAAAATAGTATAATTATACGTACCCAAATAATAGAAAATTATAAATTTGAATTGAAAAGAAAAATAAATAAATACGAAATACGTACCCAATATATATTTTAGCCAAGATTTAAACAAGAGTAACTGCCAAAATATTACTTCAAATCTTTATTCTTTAACAAATCATAGATTAATTGCTCTAAGTAAAAACTTATGCTTTTATAAATGAATATGAGTTTTTTAAATTCCATTTACTGTTACAAATAATGCTAGATATAAGATACTAATTTATAGATAATAACTCAAGAAACAAATAACTATTAATTTCCCCGATTTTTCCAGATCGATAAAATTCCCTGACTTTCCTCACAGTAAATTTTATAGTAATAAGTAATTTTTAAAAGAGCTTTAGGTTGGGATATTTTTAGCAACAAAATAACAAATCAAAATGTAACAAAAAACATTTTATTTTTCTATTTACAAATAGTAATGTGACAAAATTAGCAATAGTACAAAACAAAGCAAATTAAAAAAAAACAATGACACAGGTACAAAATACCGTGATAGTTAAAGAAGATATAGTTAAAATATACAATGACACAGTCATAAAAATGTACATTCAAGACACAAAAATTGTAAAACTACATTACAATTTGCAGTCTAAATACAATAATAGCAGCACAAGTACAGAAAAATATAGGAATTTTCAATAAAAAATTAGAAACAATTTTTTAACTGTGATAACTATAAATTTTAATAAATATTTGTATTTTCTTATTTAAAATATCTGTTACCAAAGGATCTTGCAAAACACCAATCACTTTACCAGGTGGAGATTTTTTTTATAAAAAAGCTTTTATTTTATTCTGATTATGTTAAAGCTATTTTTTAAAAGCTCTTTTTCCAGGGTAAATAAAAGAGCTATCAATTGAGTATATTCACCCAAATTCAAACTAAAGCTAAAATTTTATACTACAACACTAAAGAATTGAATATCCATAAAAATGGACAAACATTTTAAATATTAAGAAACTGTCAATTTGGCAACATTTTTTTCCATCTAGATGCAATTTTCAGATTATTAAAAAGTGTCATTTTACATGTAAAAGGATATTTTATATGAAAAATCAGTTTGAAAACATTCTTTTTGGAAGGAAATTCATGGACTGTTTAACTAATGGTAGAAATTTTTAAATATAATTTTAGTATTTATTTTTAATATTAAAATAACACACACAAAAAAGATTTTTTAATATCCAATTTTTAAACTTCTGTGGTTATTAAGAAACAAAATCATCGTTATTGTTCTTTGTAATTCCCTTTACCATTTTGTTTATCATTTTATACTGAAGGGAAAAGTTGAAAAAGATATTTTAATACATTTTAGATTAGTTCTATTTGAAATTATAGGACCACTGCTACCACTGTACATTACATTTTACACAGTATTACATTAACAATTTTTCAATATAGGCCTTCTTCCCTTTAGTCTGGATTGTTTCAGATCCTAGGCTCGGATTAATGCTCACAAACCACCTAGAAATATAATAATGCACAATTTATTAAATTATTTCATCTCTACAGCAGTCGAGGAATCCTGAAAATTACACAGAAATCAAGCAAACATATTGTGGGTGTACTGTCAAAAGAGACCAAGTCACTTTGTATTACTGTAGGTAAAATACATTTTAAAGTTCGGTCATGGGTAAAAATCTATATTTCATTCCCATTTTAACATTAAAAGGCTACAATTAGCTTTGTATATTGACTTGGGCTATTTTTTCCCAAAATGTGATAGAATATCAACACTTGAATACAATGCTGAAATACTAAAAGGCAGAAAAAGAAACAAACCCAGAAATTAATTTAAAAAATATATATGAAAAACTTGCTTTGCTCAATTCTTAAAACTGTAATAAAATTGATCATTGCAAGAAATTATCAAAGCAACATTTAATTGGCAGATAGAATATGCTTCACTTTTGGAATATTTTATAATAAATTGAAAAAATAACTAGAGGTTAAAATAGTGTTTTTCCCCATTAATATGTGCAAAAATATTATACACATACTTCAAAGTCAAAAGTAATAGAAAGTCACTAATGCTTTCAAATCAGCAAAGTAATTTTAGCATTATATTTACTAATAAATTTTTAATAATTATACAATTACAAAATGCAAACAAGCATATTATACTTCTTGAAATAATTTAATTAAAAATATAATAATTTTAAAAATCTTCAATGATTGATAATCATTCAATAATTTAGTTTCGAGAGAGAAAAAACTGATCGACCTTTGAGTACATCCTTTTTTGCAATTTGCTGATTTCTTATATGCGTTAGGTGATGCTTTTGGTACAAAAATTGGGGTTATCCAGTTTCAAATCTTTAATTATAATCTGTAATATATCTTTAATTAATATTTAACTAACACCTGTCTAATAAATTAAGCTTAAGAAATTTTTAAAACAATGATTCATATTAAGCCTATCCCTATGACCACTTTACCCCATCTTACTTAAATTACTATAAAATAATGTCTAATTAATTCAGCTTATCTGTTAATGAGGAAGTATTCTTAAGATCTGTATGAAGCTTTCAGCAGAGTCAATTTAATGCAAACTTAATTAAACAAAATGTAGGAGAGAAGTTAAATTAGGTATTCCAACTTCAAACTGCTACATAAACAAACAAAATGGGTGTTTTCTCCTACTAAAGTGCTGCAATTAATATAATTTTAAATGTTAAACTTAGTTCTTAACTATTCAAAGCTAGAATAAAAAAAATACATTCATACCAATATTCATTACAAAGTTATAGAATTTTATTGGATGTATGACCACTTCACCCCACCTGACCCTAAACTTAGCAATATGTATTTAGAGGTGTAGCTAGATTTAGTAAAACAAAGAGGTATCACAAAATGTATTCTTGTTCCATTTTTAAAATTACAAAATCAAAAAATTTTACAGAAAATATAACTTACCACAAACTATTATACAGGGAGTTACAGGCAAGTCCATTTTTAATGCCTCAGCACGAATAGTAGAAATCTAAAATTATAAGTACAGTCTTTATTTTTATGTTAAAAATATTGTTTGATGACTGAAAAAGAATTGAGTTCTTAGAAAGTAAAATGTTTTTTTTTTTACTTTTACAAAATGCTCAACGAATAAAAACATTTGCTACAACACCTTCAAAAAGGTCATGTCCTAGGCATGGAGAGCAAACGTGAAAATACTTCAAATCATTAAAAATGCTTTTGCATTTTATACCATCAACAATAACATTATCACGTTTATGTTCCACAATTAAGTGATAACTTTCAGGTGTTCTGAAATCACCTATGCAATATGGTTTTTGTATGAACACATTCTTTGTTATGTCACAATATCTACAGAAATTTTTACTATAAAACTTTCAGAAAATCCACCAATAGTATGAGATCCCAAATTATTTTCAATTTTTCAAATTTGTTTTCATTGCTATAAAGAAAAAAATGATCTACATAATCTTTCAGTGTATTTAGCGTTATACTAAATTTTCCACAAGTAAACATTTTTGAAGTGTTCCAGTCTGTAAAATAAACAATAAAAAAATCAAATGGATGCAAGATAGTTACATTTTATGCTTTATTTAAGGCATCATATACACATTAAAGGTATCAACAAAAAATCCTTAATAGGAACTCGCACCATTCTAAGATAGTTGATAAGTAATTTAAATATATAGATTAAAACAATAAATAATTTTTAAAAAAGTTTTAACAATGTAGGGGAAAGTAAAGAAACATGCTAAAATTATTAGCAAAAAGTTACAATATTTCTTCTTTCATTTAATAACCAGCTTTAAAAATATGAATATCTTTATGGACCAGTTTGAATAAGAACATATAGGGTAGATGTTCCAATTTTGGCCACATTGGATCTTTTTTTCCAATAATTAACCAGAAATTTCAAATTAACTAATAAGAAGCATTCCAATATTTTAAACAATCCTTATTTTACTATTTTCACTCTGATTGGTTCATTTTTCTCAAACATGTGACTTGTAAAAAAAATTAAATGCATGATCATGTATTGTATACTCACAACTGTTAAGGTTTTTGTTAAGGAACAAGGTTTTACCGTTTTTTATCATCAGGCTCTCAGAATAAACTGTTTATTCTAAAAGTGATTACCCTTAGGATTTGTGAGGTAAACTTTCTTTTTATTCTGATTTCATATCAAAATTATTTTTACGATTAAATGGGTGGTGGCCAAAACTGGTACTTCAAATTTACTATATGTGCCAGTTTTGGCCATGCAGGTGGCCAAAAGTGGAAAACTACATGTTCCAGTTTCGGCCACATAACTTCATTATTGTATTTTGAGTCATTGCATAAATTTAAGAATATCTGGATGAAATAAAATCAACTAATTAATTTTGTTTATAAAATATAAGCAACTAACTTAATTTTATTTCTAAAATAAAAGCAACTGATTTAGTTTTGCTTCTAAAATGAAAAGTAACTGATATAGCTTTGTTTGTTTTCATTTTACATAGTAATGGCTTCAATTAAAAATAAGAAGGTAGGTAGCATTTCCATAAAAAAATTTTGCTACTCACCATCTAAAGTTGGTAATGCAGTTAAGGCCATTCAAAATGGAATGACAAAAACATCTCCATTTTGAATCTTTACCTCACATTTATGTTAGAAAATTTCAACTTGAGGAACCTGACTCGAGTGATGAGGAATATTCTTTTATATGCATGGATTGCTCTAATTTTAAAAATTATTCTGATGAATTTGATTAATGTTGCAATTAAAAATTATAAAAATACATATTTGTGGATATTATTAGTGAATATAATAATGTAAATTCTTGAATTGTAATAATTTTTAAAAAATCTATGCTTTTGCAATGTAAGTTGATTCCTCTCCCCATTTTTTTTCATATTTTATCAAAAAAAATTATGCGAGTATATATAGTTTGTATTTTATCAACCAAATTAAATTATTGTTTTCTGCATTCCTGTTTTTTTAAACTGAAATCTGCAGCTAAAATCAGTTTGTGTAAATTTTATTACATATCTTTATAAATTCACAAAAAAAATCACATTTCATATAACAGAAAATGTACTAAAATATATATTGCATAAAAATGATTTATTTTTACTTAAAATTCATTCAAGTGTCTGTTAAAAATATAATATTAGTGTGGCCAAAACTGGAGCAAATTGGGTTAATTTATTTAATAATTCATATCTCGACATCTAAAATATTCTTCAGAAAAATTTTATAACGAGCAGAAAGTCAATAAAATTTGCTAAAGAATAGTATAAGTATGATTTAATATGTTTTAAACAGTCATCTACTGTGAAATTTCCATTTCAAATTTTCTCTTAAGGTGGCCAAAACTGGAGCATCTTATCCTATATATATATATATAATCTGAACAAATTATTTAGTAACTCAAAAACATTAAAACTTGTATTCAAATACATTCTTAGTGTCAGATATTTTATATAAAGAAATTTCCATATTTAAAGCTTACAATAGAAAAAAAAAGTTCAATATAGTAAGGTTGCTAAATGTAAACAAAGCATTTGAATTCTGAATACAGGCAGACTATTTGAAAATTTAAATGTTAAAAAAGTTCATTCTCAAAACAATATTCCTAAAGATATACCAAGAAAAATGTTTCATTTATAAATGGAAATAATAATGGAATAACTTTTATGATGGAATAATCAACTTAGCAATATATTTTATTATTTCGTTCGAAAACATAAAACTTTTAATTATAAAATTTGATATCTTGTTATAAATAACTTTCGATACTTTGTAAATAATAAATATATTTTTCTCTAAAAAAGCTGTAGAATATAATAATGCAAGGAAAAACAAAATATTAAACGAAAAGAACAAAAAAAGCTATATACTAATGCAACACGAAGATATTCAAACAATGTTAAATCAACTTCCTTCGTTTAAAAATCACCCTTAATAGGGTAATTGATAAAATAAATGATATAGTACACAAAATTAATACAGATTGTATAAAAACACAAGAACTTACCATGTATTTTCATTAAATCAGCAAGCAGGCAATGTGGAATGACAAATGACAGTTCACGGTTCCAGCGCATTGAATCTAGGTTACTGAACTGGCCGCAGCGGCGTTAGTGTAGTCGACTTTTCCGGTAAAATGTACTGCAGAAGCTGCGCGGCACTGTAAATTTTCCATTTTACAGTAATTTTTACCTTAAAAGTTTCCGGAATTTTTTACAGTGTTCCGAAAACATAACTATGTACCAAATTTAGAAGCTGAACAATTTTCGCATTATGCATATTCAGTTCGTGATTTAGTAGCATGTTTTCAATGGCCAACAAAACATTTTAAAAGCAACATTTATCTTTTTATGTATTTTAACATGATTATGTGTTTAGGCTGGCATAATATATGTAAGCAGTTTGATAAGTGATGAAAAAATCGTTTAATACGATCAAAGGACATTCCGTTGGACATAGAACTACCAAATTTGTCATTTGATCAATTCTTCAGACAAAGATACTTAGTAAGACAGGAATTTTCAAATTTTAATTAGATTTTTTTAAAATTATAAGACATTATTTGAAATTTTAAAGTTTTATCTCACTAACTTGGAAACATATTTTCGCACAAAGACGTAAACTTAAGAACTTTTCTTTTCAGTGATGCCAATTTATTTTCGTGCATTTCTTCTTTAAACAAATGTTACGAAAATTAATATTAAACAGCTAAAGTAATAGATTTTTACTTTTCATTTGCTGCTTAAATGCTCAATGGTCTGTTTATTGTTCGATCTCCTATCAAACAATAATCCTAAATTCAAAAAGTTGATCAACTTACATTTAAAAATATTCAACTTTCTAGACTTGCTAGCGAAAATTTGTTAGGAATTTAATGGAAATATCTTGCATGTTGTCTATTTTGAAATCATTATATGAATATGTAGACATTATTTAGAATGAACAGAAGTTGTTATATGAAGACGTTCTAATACATTATGATATTTAAGAAGATCACATTATCATGGCACGATGTGTCGGACTAGTTTTTCAAATGTCTTTGTTCCGTTCTCAATTACCCAACACAGTAAACGAGTAGTATTTCAGTTAGAGATTGATTTTGTAATCATTTGCAAATCAAGAGCAAGTCGGAAATGAGCTTCCGTTTCCGCCATGGAGTGGCGCCGCAATCTAACATCAAATATGGTAATGGAATTACCCCTTCCTTTTCCCAAATATTGACAATTGTGCTGTTGTAATTTTATTACAATGCACCACCCTTATATTGAAGAGCAGTGCTTTTTAAAGTGAAAGTGTCGACGAAGATATCATTCGATTCAATAAGAAATACACATTTTTATATATAAAATTCTTTTATTTAGAAATAGTGGTAATTGGTAAAAACACCTGAATACAATTACAATATACCAAATCCCCTTCAACAGAGAAATTAAAATAAAATTTTCATATTTAAACAAAAGAGGTCCGTCGTTTTTATACAATCCTCTCCAAGATGAAATATACAAATTATTTATATAGGTGAAACTAGGAAACTTTACACTAATTTAAATGTTTCTTATATTTCTCGAATGTTATGACTGTTAGTACCATAAAATGATTTGACTTTAAGAGTCAGAAAAGTATTTATACTAAACTGATATCTTATTTAATTTTAAAATTAATATATGTCATAAAATCTCCTAAGATCAAGGATGACTAACTTATAGCTACTTGTCCCTAGAGGCAGGAAACTTGATACTACATAAAAAGAATACTTAAAATCTTTCGATAGTTTATATGTTACAATTAAAGCGTCAACTACGTTCAACCACAGGCATTTTATAGGATGATTAACAATACAAATTGATCGTTCAGGACATCCTCAGGAACGTATTCTGACAATCTGAAAGAGAAGGAAAAAATATCATTTATTTTTATTTTATTTTATTTTTCATGCTAACCCAAAATTCGACCGATCGAAGCAGTGTTATAGTACCACTGTCAATGATGAAGAACCGAATATTAAAAATGAAATTTTAAAAATGAATTAAACAGAATCCTTTATAATATACTCATAAAAGGTGAGTCTGATTTTCTGAAATACGTGGAATGACTTTATTCTAAATGAAAAGCTGAGTTTCTTTTGCATGGGAAATTTTTTGCTTCATGATATTTTGATATTCGTTGCGTAATAAAAATTATAAACCATATTTCACGTAGTAAAATTTCCAACAATCATTCATTCGTGAAAGGTTTCTATATATTTGTCAATAGTTTAGAGAAAAGCACCTCGTAAGGAAGTATTTAGTTGTTCCAGAGAAACAACTGACTCTGCAGCTTTGAATTGATTTTTACTGTAGTATTCAATATACGTATAAAAGAGAAAAAAAAATGGAAGAAAGAATGAAATTACTTTAGAAAAGTTTATTGTACAGTTAATATTCCTTATTTTCGTTTTTGTATAGCATATATATTTTGATTGTTTTTAAATTGACCTTATAGTAATATTCCAAAATATTTCAAAGATAAATTGTAATGTATCTGACAAATTATAAACTGAAAATTATTCCACCTCATTTCGTGTTACTTTTCTTTTAATGCCTACTTATGTCTGAAGTATTTTAATGTTTAAACTTTTCAACTTATTTTACGATTCGTTAAGACATAACTGTTACTTTACCTATTTAAATTGCGGAAATGAATGTTTTAATGTAATGTTGTTGCACTCTTTATAGTTCTTTCTATTAAAATTTGTTGTTTTCAATGAAAATTAGCCTAATGTTTGCATCGTCGGTATTTTGTGTAATTCAAGACTGCATACTATCGAGAGAAATGTTATTGTGGTTTCCAAAATTTTTTTGAGAAATACTTTATTTTTTATTAGTTCATATGAAAGATTCATGGTGTGTATCCGTCTTAACTTGTTCTTTTGTCTTTCATTTATTCTAATTTTTCACTCACACAGTATAAGATCGTTCTTGCTAAAGGTTCCAGGTCTTCAGGTCAAACGTGCTACATGAGATGGTAATATTTAAACCCTATAACGATGGAGTGCAGTTATCAAATACCTGACATTTAACAGCAATTAAATTGGTTTCAAGTGTTAAAAGTGTTACAGTATTATTTTCAGAGATTTGCGTTAATGTAAAGACATATTGAATTTTATACTTAGAAAAAATTTTAAGGTAATTGGTTATTTTTTATATTTTCGCGAATATACAGAATATTTTTTTTGTAAATCTTATATTTATATATTTTAAATCTTGGTACTCTCCATGTGGTTATATTTATATTGTTCAATGGTATAGGGTATAAATTCAAACTAATTTAGAAAATTAATCAGGTCAAAATTCAATTATATATACAACCGAGAGTTTTCTATTAATAAAAAAAATATTAAATAATTAAAAAAAAATTGAGCAAATTGTATTTTCTGAAGTTTTATCTATTTATAAAAAATCTTACAATCAAAATTTATTTGCCGTCATTAATCAATTGATAGTAAATCGTGATACCCATTTCTTCCAATAAGAATAGACATGTCTCTCATAGCAATTTATTGCTGCTGAAAGATTGAATGGGTAAGGGTGTTACAATTAGATCTTATATTTAATTAAAAAACCATTTCTTTACCAGTATCTAGAATCATATAGTGATTTTTTTTTATTCGGTTTAGGTGGACAAGAAATTGGAGTATGGGAACAGTCGCAGAGCGTAGTATACTATTTTAAAACACAACAAAAATATTTTTTACAAAAATACGATGTAGAAATTCAAATTTCAACAATTTATATAAAAAATGTTCACATGAAAGGTTTTAAATAAAATGTAGAATTTTCATAACAGTGCCAAATTAATAATTTGTATGAATAAAAAAGGAAAGCATGCTATATTAATCCTTAAATTAAATTTCAGTATTAAATAAAATAGCCAATACACTAGCCTAATGTATTAGTTAAAAGGTTTTAATAGAAATTTAAAAATAATAAAACCAAAGTCAAATATAATAAAAAAAACCAAAATATATAAAACGAAAAATGATCATTTAAAATAATAATTAAAATAAGAAAAGAAAATAGAAGAAAGTATTAGTAAGTTGAGCAAAAGTTTGAAGCATTTTCGATTGAATTTTCACAAATATTCAAATATATCACACATTTTGTTTTGGTGCAAATTATTACCGTAATAATATAATTCATGTTTTCTCGTATACCCTATTTAACAATACAATAGAATGGATTTTAAATTCGCTTTTAAAGTTTTAATAATTTAACGATAACAAAGTTGTAGACTGGTTGGTTATTTATCAAATTTTCAGATCTACTTCTGATTTTAACAAATAATCTATATCTGAGGTAGCTTCATTTTGATTATAATTGACTGGTTCCTAGGGTAAATATAATTATATGCTGCTATTTATTCTCTATAATATTCTTTTAAAAAAAATTAAGGCACCGTCTATTTAAATATTGACTTCCTCCATTTGGATGTGCTATTAATAAGCAATACGTAACCAACGAAGTACTTT
>BGPR01013845.1:15046-37908 GCA_013235015.1 Araneus ventricosus | reverse complement strand
ATCGTGCACGATAAGCGTGGGCACCCTGTATAGCAGCCTTATGAAATTTCATTTCGGAATAGGAATTATTAGAGATAAAGTTTGGGAAAATTCCTTAACTCGGAGATAAGGAATCTTTTCAGTTCTGGACGTTTGCAATTTTAGCAAATTAACTCGAAATTTTTCCTCCAATATTCTTGAAGTTTAAATTTATGATTTTCTGTACGATTCAACAATATTTTTTGAGTGTATAAAGGTGGTTCTCATATGAGGGGGGTGACCCCAAAGGGGAACGAGGCCCCCTCGAAATGAAGTAAGTTTTTTGAAAAAAAATTTGTAGATTCTATGTCTAGACAAAAAACTAAACCCATTAATGATGTTTTTTTCATTATATTTAAAAAAAATCTGATGCCTTGCACCGCAAAGGTTTAATGTCAAACAGGATGAGGACGAAGAAATACCACGCACAGGGAGCCGCTTACACCAGCTAATTCACAGATAATTATGGAGGAGGAAGGGACGAAAAAACCATGTTATGATCCGTGCGACACTTACCCTCGCTACGCCACTGTAAACACCGTCGAAATTTTCAAGTCAATATTGGTGACCACTAACCCCTTTCCTTCCCAAATGGTGCAATTTTCATTTATTTGTGTTTCACGAACGAATATCTACTTTCTAATTCACTACGGGACTGAAAAAAAGTGTTATGACTTAATTCTGTGTCCATGTGAAAGAGGAGGTTTTGAAAGTATAGAAACTGTCAGAACTTTAAAATTGATTTTTCGATCACCCACACTGTAAACACCGTCGAAATTTTCAAGTCAATATTGAGGACCACTAACCCCTTTTCTTCCCAGATGGCTTTGCACCGTAAACTTTACTTCAGCCAAGTTGTGAGTCATTTGTCATACAAAACATGATAAGTACCAACTGTCTGTCCTTACCAGGGTTTCCATATTGGCCTTTTAAGGCCAAATTATGGAAATTTGGCCTTCTTTCAATGCCCTTGGCCTTAGAAATTTTCATTTGGCCTTAAATTCATTTTTGGCTTTCTTCGTTAATGACTTTTAGAAAATTTTTAATTACTTATTCTATTGTTTTTTTAATAAATTTTTGATATTACACATTTCAAATGATATATAATGAGCTGCCAAAAGAAATAGCTCCTGAATAGAACAAGGATGTTTTAAATTTCTTTCACTTAAATTTTAGTTTAGTAATAGAATATTGAACATATGCCTATGAAGTGGGATTCGTTTTCATGAAGGATAGCTGTTTTTCTAATAGCAAATGACATTTTCAATCTATTTGTCAAATTTGGCCTTTTTTAGCCTTATTTTTAAGAAGGTTTGGCCTTTTTTAGCCTTATTTTTAAGAAGGTTTGGCCTTTTTTAGCCTTATTTTTAAGAAGGTTTGGCCTTATTTTGCTATTTTGATCTGGCAACCCTCGTTACTAACTGTCACTTCGCAGATTAATAGATTGGCTATCGTTGAGAAGTGCTACAGACACGCGCTTGTTCACTTCCAAGATATTTTAGAAACACCAAACGGCGGGTTGGAAGAACTTCCTATTGAAATCCTCAAAACATTGCTGGAAAATATCAGTTTGAATGTTTTAACTGAAGGATCTTTCTGGAAAGCTATTGTTTCGTGGACTGAAGCAAATATTTCCACAAGACTACCTCATGAACCCATTCTCTTAATTTGCCTCAGATTCGAAGGAGACGACCTGGAAGAGGACATTCGATCTCATACAATAGTAAGCGGCAATCCGCATATCTTTGGTTTAATGTTGAACAACCAATTCTATTTCTATACATTGAAGCTTACGTTGCTTTCACAACACTCAAGTTTGGAATACCCATTCTCTTAATTTGCCTCAGACTCGAAGAAGACGACCTGGAAGAGGACATTCGATCTCATGCAACAGTAAGCAGCAATCCGCATATCTTTGGTTTCATGTTGAACGACCAATTCTATTTCTATACATTGAAGCGTACGTTGCTTTCACAACACTCAAGTTTGGAATACCCATTCTCTTAATTTGCCTCAGACTCGAAGAAGACGATCTGGAAGAGGACATTCGATCTCATGCAACAGTAAACAACAATCCGCATATCTTTTGTTTCATGTTGAACGACCAATTCTATTTCTATACATTGAAGCGTACGTTGCTTTCACAACACTCAAGTTTGGAATACCCATTCTCTTAATTTGCCTCAGACTCGAAGAAGACGACCTGGAAGAGGACATTCGATCTCATGCAACAGTAAGCAGCAATCCGCATATCTTTGGTTTCATGTTGAACGACCAATTCTATTTCTATACGTTGAAGCGTACGATGCTTTCACAACACTCAAGTTTGGAACCTCGATACCAGAATTCGCCATCGTCTTATGGTCCTCGCATTCCAAATCGGCTGTATCTTATAGCTCGGCATACGTTAGCTCCTACAAAAAACAGCAGTGAATTATTTTTGCCATACGACAATGAGTTAGACTTTTGGTGACAGATGGGCAAAACAAATTTTTGTATTGACAAGATGCTTTGAATCGGACAGCGCATCTACACGTTCGCAAGGCAAACTATTCAATCTATTTTTGATATTGTAGAGGAAGCATGGTTAGAAAGAGATTTTCCACGTCGCCGACTTCCAGCGGTTATTTTTGGGGAAAAACAATTACTTTAGGGGAACAGTTGTATAACATCGATCAAAGTCAGACTCTATTGGGTGGCTCAAGTAATGCTATATTCAGGTACGAATTCGACAGCAATACATAGGAACGTATAACAATGACCCTCGATATTTTTATATAGGGAGCTTTTACGTTAAAAGATGAGATTTTTACTGTTGGAGTCTCCAAATTCGATAGCGTTATGATGTGTCGAGCATACGATCCAGAGATGGATTCCTGGATTTCTCTTCCAGCTCCAAATATATTCTGTGAACGATTTTCTACCGTGGCCGTTCACGAACAGTTGTTTGCAATATCTGGTGGAAATAATGAGGGGAAAGATCTAAAAAACATTGAAGTATATGATCCACTCCAGAATACTTGGATGTCACTTCATGACCTACCTTTTAAATATCTTTTGCCAGGATCAGTTATCGTGGATGATCAAATCATTGTCTATGAGAAGAAGGAAGAAATCTCCAGATCCCCCTGTTTATTGGGACGAAGATGCTGAGCTTTGGAGAATCATCGATGAATCATCACCCTGGTACCACATCACACGTTACGCGTTCCTTTGCCTGGGTGATTGCCGTCACCTCTAAAAACAGACGCCGAAGGAATGAGTGGAAACGAATCCTTCTTGTTCAGGCAAAATAGATTTTGGTTTTATACATTTAATTTATAAATTATCTTCACATAAAAAAAGCCCCCAGAGTTAATCACATTATTTATTAAAAACATGTTAATTTTTTAAACTTCTGAATCATTTCTGTTTTCCTTGTGAGTTTCGAGAATAAGTCAGAGGGATTTTTATCAGTCCGCGTTTCCTGATAATCTTTAGTGACTCTTTTTGACACTAATTTTGGTTTGTTACTTTATAACTTTACTTTTAACAACTACTTTCGTGCTGTCAGAGTAATAATAATGCAAAATCCATTCAGAAAAAAATGCATTACGAAATATACAAAATAAAACTAACCGCAAATCAAATATGCAACTCTTATTGAGAAAATGTTTCGGTGTGAAAGAAAAATTAAAAGAAAACACCCCATAATTAATTCACTTTTATTCGAGAAGAATTTGGCAGTGAGCCAAGATAGACCGTATTAAGAGAACAGCAGTAACCAGTACGCATGCGCGTGGAGATGACGGATTCTCTTCAAAAGTAAGTTATACGGACCGACAGGCAGTCAACCCTTTGACGGATTTGGCCCAAAATTTTATGCGGACCTACATTCATGACGATAAAACTGTGTATAAAATTTTATCCATCTGGCTTTTCAAGTTTTTGAGTTATAGCGTTCGCATGACCTCGAACATACAGACAGACAGACTTCCCGTTGACGGATTTTGTCCAAAATTTGATAGAAACCTACAAATTATGTTTAAAGACCACATACCAAATTTCATCCCCGTAGCTCTAATAGATTTCGAGTTATCGTGTTCACAGACAGACACACACACACAGACATAATTCCAAAATTGTGTTTTTCGGACTCAGGGAGGTCTAAAACGTTGAGATTCGTCAAAATCTCGAGTTCGAATTTTTTGACGATTATAATACTTTCTCTTTGCATATACTTCGTATACGAGAAAGTAAAAAACGGTTAACAGGAGTATAATTCAGACGAATTTTTTTACGAAATTTTAGTTCAGAGAATTCTCTAATTAATTCAGAAACATCTAGACTGCTACTCAGTTCATACTCAATTCCTAATATAAGATTGAGATGTTGTTGTTCGCAAATAGTTCTTGGTTATTACTTTCTCATATACGAAGTATACAAAGAGAAAGTATTGTAATCGTCAAAAAATTCGAACTCGAGATTTTGACGGATCTCCACGTTTTAGACCTCCCTGAGTCCGAAAAACACAATTTTGGAATTATGTCTGTCTGTGTGTGTGTCTGTGTGTGTGTCTGTCTGTGAACACGATAACTCGAAATCTATTAGAGCTACGGGGATGAAATTTGGTATGTGGTCTTTGAACATAATTTGTAGGTTTCTATCAAATTTTGGACAAAATCCGTCAACGGGAAGTCTGTCTATTTGTATGTCCGCGGTCATGTGAACGCTATAACTCAAAAACTTGAATAGCTAAATGGATAAAATTTGGTACACAGTTTTATCGTTATGAATGTAGGTCCGTATAAAAGTTTGGACCAAATCCGTCAAAAAGAGGCGTTCAAATTGCATATTCAATTTCTTTTAATCCGATTCTCATGCGCATGCGTATTGGTAGCCATCTGTTATTGTTGTAAATTTTATTTACAACAATATATAATGTTTTCAAGCATCAATTGTTAACAATTTTTTTATTGTTGTAAATCAAACCGATCTCATTATTTCAGCAAATCTTTTATTCACGCGCTTTTGCAATTGTTACGGTTGTGGTAGTATAAATTGTTTTCTTGGGAATTCAATTCCAAAGCAGAATTTTCGCTTTAGTATTCATTGCATTGCCTATTTTATCGCGCCTGCTTCAAAGTAATATTTTTTTGAAACGCTGCAACAGATATTTGATTTCAGGTTTTTTTTTTTTTTTTTTTTTTTTACTTTCTCGTATACGAAGTATACAAAGAGAAAGTATCTCCACTACGAATCTCCTCTTAGAAAGTATACGAGAAAGTTTAGGGGAGACCACTCCCGCTGGTTTTTAGTTTGGAAAAACCACGTTCCCCGGATGCAACACTTATTGAAAGAGTTAGTAAAATTCTTAGAGCAAAGCTCAAGTTTAGAGCGAAATTCATTTTTGTTAACAGTTTCAAAACTTTCATCTTTTTCTAATAGAGAACACACCACTGATATTTCATCATAACGTTCCAAGCTGTTTATATCCGATGATTCCCAGTCTGTTGAAATGGCTTCCAAATCTTTGCAATTGCCCAAAATTGCAGAACTGACATCTTTTAGTTCATGTATACGATATAAAAAAAAACAAAAGTAACTGTTGCGGTAGTGCAGCTGAGAAAATCTTTGTTGTAAAGAACTGAATGCAGTGTCAATCAAGTGGTAAAAGAATTCAGTTTTGTATTTTTCCTGTACATTGATTATGGGCTCATCCTGATTTTCATTTTTTATTTATTTTTTATTTTATTTAGAAAAAATGCACACCACAGAATAAACTCCAATTACTGAGTGCATGATACAGAGAAAAACACTAAAATAGCCGCAAAATACAGGTTAATAAAAACAATAGATAGACACAGAAATCACTAAAAACACAACACGATTTTAAAAAGCACACAAAATAAAAAACACGTCAAGAGCACAAAAGCCGCAAACATTCAGTCTTAAAAACACTATAAGACATATTCAGACATCATCAGAGTACCTGTTAAAAATCTTATAAAATTTACAAATCGAAAAATTACGTATGTAATTAAACCTAGTAAATACATTAACAAATAAGCAACTCTTCCTCAGACTTCTAGTCGGCACAGAAAAAGTGATACGGCTCAATATGTCACTGCAATCAATGCCATCATTAATTATTTTATGATAAAATAAAAGACAAGAAAGATCACGTCGGACCCTCAAACTGTGAATGCCAAAGATGTTACATAAATGAGATGAGGATAAGTCTTGTGGATAATAGATATTTGTTCGGTAAAATAAGTAACGCAAAAACCTAGTTTGTACCTGTTCAGTAATTTTATTTTTACAGTAAGGGTCCCAGACAAGACAACAGTACTCAAGACCCGAGCGGGCAATAGCGAAAAACAAAACCTTCAAAGCAAGCACACCGGAGAAATGTCTGGTATTACGTTTGATAAAGCCAAGCTTAATGTAGGCCTTAGAGACAATGCTATCAATATGTTGGGTAAAATCGAGTCTAGTGTCAAAAGTAACACCAAGGTCAGTAACTGACTTGGATCTGCGTAGTAAAATATCATTGATTTGGTAAGAGTAAAAAATAGGCTGTGATTGCCTAGTAAAACTAAGGATGCTACACTTTTCAACATTAAGGAGTAATTTATTAACGATGCACCACTGATATAAGTTATCAAGGTCGTTCTGTAAAAGATCAGCATCAGCACTGGATCGTATTTGTCTGAAAAATTTCAGATCGTCGGCAAACAGGAGACACCCAGAAAAACCAAATTTACCACGAAGATCATTTATAAACAAAATAAAAAGCAAAGGACCAAGATTTGAACCCTGAGGAACACCAGATGTGTTTGAAAATGCATCAGAAACAACATTATTAAAATAGACATGTAGAGTCCGATTACTCAAATGCGAGAAAAGTCATTGAGAAAGATTGACATGAAAACCGATAATTCTCAATTTCTTCATAAGAATACCAAAGTCGATTGAATCGAATGCATTAGAGAAATCAATGTAAATAACATCTAGTTGACAATTGTCTTCAAAGGCGGATATAATTTTGTCAGTTAGGCACAATAAATTAGTTGAAGTAGAACGTTTAGTCATGAATCCATGTTGAGCAGAGGAAATTACATTTTTAACCTGGGGGACAAGTTTCTTATGCATTATAATTTCAAAAATCTTTGAAAGAGGACTCAAAATTGCAATCGGTGGATAATTTTTGCTCTCTTCATCATTACCTTTTTTAAATATTGGAACGATTTTAGTCAACTTCCAGGCATGGGGAAATTTATTTGTTTTCAAAGAAAGGTTAAACAACGCAAGAAGGAGATAAACCAGAAATTCAGCACAGCCCTTAATAATGAAAGGGGGAATATTATCAATACCAATAGTTGAAGTAGATTTCAACTCCTTAATAGCCACAACCACATCGTCACAGGTGATAGTGTCAATCCCAACCAACGAAATCGCCGAAGCCGTTGAAATCAACGGAATCATTACTATCATATTCAGAACTGGGCTTAAATACCGAACAAAAGTAATCAGCATAAGCATTAGCTATATCAATGTCGCTGGTAAAACATTTATCGTTATAGTATAATTTGTCGGGCAAATGATTATTATTTTTGTCCTTTTTAAAATGTGACCAAAACTTCTTAGGTTCAGAAATTAAATCTTTCTCAATGGGATGTAAATAATTACCATAATCCCTTTTGATACAAAACTTAACACTAGTACGTAAAGACCTAAATTCATCGATAAAAACCGGATTTCTATGTCTTAAAAGTAAGCGACGAACTATTTCCTTCCTTCTCAACAGTCTTCTGGTCTCAACAGAATACCAGAAAGGAAATTTCTTAGTGATAGCTCTTTTTAAAGGAACAGTTCGGGCAAATACATAATCTAAACAATTATAAAAATTATAAACTGCATCATCTACGTCACTAAAAGTAAGTAAAAAATTCCAATCGATCTCACGGATCGAGTACCATAATGATGGAAAATCGGCTCTTTTAAAATCATATTTCAAAACATGGTCAGTACTCTTATTTGTACGTGCAGGTACAAATTGCGTAAAAATAGAGAGTGCAGGATGATGAAAATCTTCAGTAACCAGAGGACTGTCACTATGTCGAATTGCAATATCACATGAGTCAATATTACATAAAATCAAGTCATTCGTCGTTACAATTTAGAATCTTGTTTATCTGTTCCATATTAAAAAGATGCATAAAGTTTAACAATTCCCTAAGAGTAGGACACAGACAATAAGAATCATTAAAATTATTGCTAATAGACAAGTTAAAGTCACCACAGATAAAAATATTCTCAAAACAATCAAAAAGCATATTATACCTGTCAATACCAGAAGCAGGTGGAAGATACAAAACACATAAAAGCAACTTTTTTTCAAATTTCAATTTGACTGATATCCAAATACACTCAAGATCAATCAGAAGAACGTGAATTTGTGAAACAGATATGTTTTTCTTGACAGCAATAATAACACCACAGCCCCGTTTACAAGAACCGGTGGAAGAATCACAATCTTTGCGAAAAACGAGGTATCGATAATCAAAAAGATCAGATGAATCAATGGAAATTATGCACCCTTTGGGTTCGAGAGTATAGAAAAACAGCCGTGGAGGAATAAACAAAACGATCGGCCTATAAGCGACTCAGAAATAAAAGCAGTTCTGAGTCAGCTGATTAAGACTGACCAATGGCTGCCTCCGGCAGGTCACGTGTCGGAGGATGTGACGTCACATGCATAAGGTCCATTAAAGCAGTTCTGAGTCAGCTGTTTAAGACTGACCAATGGCTGCCTCCGGCAGGTCACGTGTCGGAGGATGTGACGTCACATGCATAAGGTCCATTTGTTCACATAGCCAAGTCTCAGTCAAACAGATAACATCAAAGGGGTCTATTCTGGTACCCCTGGTTGGGTTGGGTTCCGCATGTTAACAACGGAACCTAAATCACAACCGGGGTACCAGAATAGACCTCTAAAGTCTTACAGCAACGGAACTAAAAAATCAACAGTTTTAGTTCGAAGACCACGGACATTCTGATAAAAAACAGACAGTCAGTTGCTGTTCACGGCATGAGTATTAATGAATCCAGGGTCAGATGGAAGATTCGTATTGTCTGGATAAATCTGATCTTCTTTCAATCTACCAAAGAATTAGGTAACCAGACAACCCTCAGGCCAAATAGATGCATCAGATAGGAAATGAAAATCGCTCTCAAAAACCTCAACGTGAAAAGAAGCATACGACTGGAATTTAGTCCTAATTCTACGGCATAAAAGATGATCGAGTTTTAAAGGATTCAAAAACTGAGATACCTCGTAAACAGTAGTATCAGGACTAAGTCTTGATAGAAAAATCGCTTTTCTTTTGGGCAACTTACCCACACTTTTCAATGACGATGTCTTACTGGCGCCATTAATGACCAACTTCGAGTCGGATTTGACTCTTTTTACAGTACTAGAGCTATTCCGTACCGCAGAAACACATGTTTTAACCTCAGGTTTCAAATTTGCTTTCACAAGCTCTTCATGCAAGGTAGGTTCTTGAAGCTCGGGCTGTCTGGCAATACTTTCAGGGGCGATTTGTTTAGAAATGTGGTTTATCTTAGTATTAATATCAATACGGAAGGATGAGAACTCACGCTTAAGGTCAATAAACATCTCCATAATGTTGTTTGGCTCATCAGCACCATTTTCCTGGACAGAAGTCACCTTGGACACTGCATCCATATGCAACATTAAAATATCAGCTTTTAAATCATTAAAAGCATCCTTTTGCTTCTTACTAGTGGCCTTTTCCCCAGTTATAGTACTAAAAATACTATACAATTTTTCCAGTTTATGAGAACAAATCTTAACTTTAGCTTCACCGTCGGAGCTCATGATTTAGCAGCTTTGTTGCCAATGGTTAAATGATTAATAATCAAATTGTCTTTTCCGCCGACGAACTCGATATCTAGATATTGATTCAAAATTTTTATCTGCATCTGTTTCATTAAAAAAAAAAAAATGAACTTCTCGTCGGATTTGAATAATTTTTCTTTCGTTTGAAAGCCTGCTCTTGAGGGTATTTTCTGAAAAAAAAGATTCGATGTTGTATCACCAGTAGTAAAGTTTTTACCGTGAGTTACAAAAAGACTTTACGGGAAAATAGCGTTTCTTCCGAAAAAATCACCTTATTTTAATTAATTACCGACACGCGTCTAATTATTGTGCAGATTTGAAATTGGTCTCACTGTGGAGGGTATTATATGAAGTTTCATATGGTAAAGAAAAAAAAATCTGTACCTGTCCAACTTCCGAACTTTCAACAGTTTTAGTACGGAACTTCGCTGAAAAAGGCGAAAAAATCGATAAAACATTGAATAACGAAAAATCTATTTCGAAAAAAACGCTTCGAGGTGTTTCTGCTCCTGTCCTGGGCCACCTTCGTGCCAAATTTCGTACCTGTAGGTGCAGCGGTCTCTGCGCTGTACCGCACACAGAGACACACACACAAACATTGCCTTTTATATATAGAGAATACTGGAGAAGTGCCTTCAAAGTTTTGTGGTTATTAGTCAGTGGGGCAGGCAGGGCACGTGCCCTGGTCGCAATTACCAAGGGGCGCAAAATTAAGGAATTAATTAGTTGTACTTAAGAAAAAGTTCGTTCTTTTTAAGCTCTTATTCCACAAAGATTCTTAAAAATTAAAATAATTTCAGCAAAGTGTGGGAAAACCTAAAGGATTCAGTCTTTTCTACAACTCGGAAAACAGCTCAAGCTGCGACAAAATTACGAATAGAATTATGTTACAGCGATTTGATGACTAAAACCTCATCTATAACTGAAAGTGGAAGCTCGTTTCAAAAGGATGTCCATTTCAAAGATTTGCGTCCTAGGCAGATTGAGATACGGGAAGATAATTTAAAATAGATTTGTCCCATAGAGTTCTCGAGGTTTCTCGCGGTAAGTCTGATTCATACGGATTGGATATCAGCTACCTCGGGAATTCGTGACAAATAATTAGCAGAAAAGTATTTCCTAGTATTACAAAGTATCATTCCTAGTTTCGATAAGCAAAGAGTCAAGCACGGAAAAAAATATCACGGATTCCGTTTACTTTCAAGAACAGTGAGGACCCATTCTTACTAAAAAAAACCGTTTAGAAAATTAAGTTTCAGAAAAAAAACTAGAATCACCTTTCCAAAGATAAAGAGGAGAGAGGGCGCAATCTTGGTATTTGCACTGGGCGCCATTTTATGTTGGTACGCCACTGTTATTAGAACATAAAATTATATTGTTTTTTTAGAATTTTTTCAGAAAATTTTCTAATTAATTTTTTCCTCATTTTGTTTTGGCAATTTTGCGTCCCTCGATTTTTTTACTCCGCGCCGGGCACGGACTAACGGAGTTTTCGTCCGGCCCTGTCGCTATAAATGCCCTGACGCAAATAGTGGGAATGGAGAAAAATAAAATAATAGTAGGCATTTATTTTACTTTCCGAGGTCAAACTTAACGAGGGGACAAAAAATAATCGTGCACACCTAGCGTCGTTTATCATTGGGTAGGCCACTGCACAAATCTAAAATTCGGTGGTTTCAACATTTTGAATTCATACTAAAATTTATGGTTACATTATTAATAATTTGATTACTTTTTTGGATTTCACTTTTTGAGTCTTATTTGTCCCGAAAAAAGAGAGTGGTTGAGGAAACCAAATCATTCCTAAAGAGGATTTTTATCTCTTAAAAAAAATCGTCGATCACATTTCGGCAATCTCCGAAAACATACCCGATTTACACATACAATTAAAACAAAATGCGCAAATACTTGCTGCAAGTGAACCCTAGTAGTAAACCAGTTTTAAAGTGAATATTCTCGAATATACCCAATTCTGCAAGATATCGAATTCGAACGAAGGAAGCATTCCTAAAACTTTTGGCCATTAATAGATGAATTATTGCACGGCGAAAGAGAGAGAAAAAGATAAAAATGATAATTCTTTTACGAAACATTTTTTTTTTCTTTTTCCCTTCTCTTCTTATAAACAAAATAATAATAATGAAAATACAAAAAAAATCTTTCTCCAAGTTAGTTAAATAACATCGGAGTTGAGGCATAGCACATGAATGTCTGCTAGCTCTGTGATTGGTTGAAATTTGGTGCTCTACTTCGTTCGAGCCTGCGCAATGCGAGGGAGATGGGGTGGGTCGAAAATGGGGATATGCGTTTGATGCTTCTCGCTGCTAAGAAAGTATAGTACGCTCAGTGAAAGTTGGTCGGTGGTTCTACTGAAAATAATTTTCGACTTCAAATAATTCTACGGTTCTGCGATTGTTCTTTTAGAAAATTAATGCACTTTCCCTTGCAATGATTGTGTTATTTCTTGAAAATAATTTTTTTGAATCTATTATATCCAAAAATAAACTTAAATAAAAAATGTGAGATAAACATATCTTTACTGCATTAAAGCAAGGTTTTTAAAATTGAACTGTTACGCACAACCGATTATTGATAGCATGTAAAAATATTAATTTTAAAAGACATATTTAAACAGAAAAAGGATTTGTTTCACAAAAATATTATATTATTTGTTAAACTCTTTTTTTATATATATTTCGCAGACTACTATTAACGCTTCACAACTAAGTAAAATGGTCGCAAGCGAAAAAACATTGAAATTTAGGGAAGGGGAGATATTTAAATATTTGAATTAATCATAAAAAGTTTTTAATTAGAAAAGAAAAGTTAGCATTACAAAAAAAAAATTCCATTCATAGGTAGGACGAAGAAAAATGTTGTGTTTTTATCACTAGATGGCGCCAAGAGTAATTTTTGCGAATTCTTTATTTTGCTGTTTCGAAGAATATAAAATGTTACATATTTTGGGCCTTTATGTGAAAGCCTTTGTAAATCTTGGCTTGATTTCTTCGTGTATAAGTTGGGAATTACTGTATTTTGTAATAAATGAAGGAAATCTTTTTAATCGATTAAAAATAGGCCATGAGAAATGTGTTCCATGAAGTTGTTTTTAGAATATTATTTTATTATTTCGGTAATCTCAATTATTTCAAAGCTGTTGATGAAACGTTTCGTAATTCGGAAGAAGAAAAAAAAAGCGAATGGGAAAATTATGGGACATCAACAATTGATTAATAAATATATTCTAAGAATTCTTAATCGAGGCGATTTAGCTAAATAATAATAATAATAATAAACTGTGTTGAGATTTTTTGCCATGACTTTTATGAATAATCACAGATTCTAATGATAAAATTATCCTCTTAAATCATGTGTGAAAAATCTTTAATAATTTGGATTTATGCAGCAAAATCTTCTATTATACCTGACATATTTTATTTACTAAATATGTAATATTTAAGAAATGTTCATTTCTGAACATTATTTTCTTTTTTAAAAATTTTTTTTAGGAGAAAGTTATTAGTAATTTGATTATTGCTAAAGATTATTTTTTGTTTAAATGTATAAAGTTTTATTTAAACGAAGCTTCGTCTGAATTTCATTTCGAATGACATAATTTTTTAAAACACCAAATTATTACTCCATCTCTTGAAATTTATCTTGTAATAAAAGAAATTTGTTACACAAATTAATTAATCACCTATTAAAATCCTAATAAAATAAACATAGAAATAAGACATGTTGATGTCTTCTAATTAGAAATGAAATGAGATTTCTTACAAGAAAAACTGCATTTTTCGTTAAACAAAATCGCTTAAAGTTTTTTGTACAAATTTTTCTTAAATAAGCATTTCATCATGCCCATTTATACAAACAAGGCAGCGAGTACTCTCAGAAACAGAGTACAATCCCATTCTGTTAAAATAGCTAGCGCGAGGAACGGGCAGGCTGACAGCCACAAACCTTCGAACGATTTTAATTTAATATGCTTTATAAATATCGTCTGCGCCATTAAAGAAAAAAAAAAGGATTATCGGTTGAAACACAGTTTCAATCCTACGAAAATATTCATGAATAAAAGAAGTAATAAATGCAACAACGTTCTTAAAAAATAATGCGCAGGCAAGTTCATCCCATTCCATTTGGAGCAAGCGGTAAAAACGCATTGGTCGTAGTATCCATCACCTACGCACAAGGTCGTCAACAAGTGACATCGATTTTCGACTGCAGCGCCCTCTAAGAAGCGGCGTTTTCCGACTTGCGCGAGTTGTTATGCAAGTATCGGCGGCGAAGACGAAGTAATAATTAATCCACCTTCCCTCCACCGCCCCGTGCAGGTCACCGAAAAGGGGTAGAGAGCGTGACTTATAAATTTCCACCCCACGAAAAAAAGAAAAGTTGGAAAAGTCTGCAAATTTTGTCTTTGATGACAACGAGTCTAGTTTTGAATAGGCACCAGCAGTACAGGGGTATTAATAAACTATTTTTAAGGAACTTTTAAGGTGTTATATGGGTATATAAAAAAAGAATATTTTTAAAAAAATCAAACGAGGCTTATATTGTATCGTTTTTACACGATATAGCAGTTATATTTCCCGCTTTCTTCTACTAATTTTTGATAGAGGTTCTCAATCTTTTTGTATAAGGGACCCTCTTTCCTTATTATTTTTAAAATTCAATCCTGTTCCTACGAGTTTTATTTTACCTCAAATTTATTTTCTAATTTTTATATAAAGACAGTTTTGTGTTTATCTAAATGTATTTTTCTATTTTTAAGAAAATAAAAAAAAGAAGTCCCCCCCCCTTTAATAATTAGTTATCTTCCACGCCTTCACTCCTCTTTGGCGTTCTCCAAACATAGAGATTTATAAAACTGATGGAAGGTATTTCATTCATTGATCGTTATAGTAGGTGTTCGTTGTATTGAAAAATTTTATAACGACATTGTGGGTGGATTTTTCTGGTTGAGTAGTTGCAAGCTCGTTGTTACTGTGAATTTCATTATAACGGATTATTAAAATTCGTTCAAGTAACAGTCGACCTTACATGGAGCCATTTCGTGCTTGTGTGCTGTTTGTCAAATGCGCCTCTCCAATTTAAATTTGGAATCCATCGTGCATTTTACAGGAAGAAAAAGGAAGTGATGTCATAACACAGTGTTGCTTACGTGCTGCTTTTCAAAAGCGCCTCGCCAATTTAAATTTGGAATCCATCGTGCATTTTGTAGGAAGAAAAAGGAAGTGACGTCATAGCCAGTGGCGGATTTTGACAGTATGAGGCCACTGGCGCATAATTATTTTGAGACCCCTTCTCCCTACCTAATGTAAATTTGTCGTAGGTTTTGCACTGCGATGTACATCCAACAGATTTTGAGGCCCCTCAAGGTCTTGAGGCACGAGGCGAGCGCCTCTAACGCCTGTGCGAAAAACCGCCACTGGTCATAGCACAGTGTAAGGAAACGAATAGTTAGATGACATGCTGTCGGTTTCCTCTTTAGCGTTCATGCCGATGAGTTTAATTATATTAACGTCTCGTTTTGAAGCAATACGAGTGTTATTTTGGGACGGACCTCGTAATTTTGAACCACGGTCAGATGACGAAGACGACACCTGAGCTGGCACCCCCTCTCCAAACTTCCACGCCACACCAACGGGAGGATGTTTGGCCACTGCGTATGATGTAGCGTGCAACAGGCCTCATACATGGCGGATCTGCAGTGGAATCGGGTTTCGAACCTGGAACCCTCCGGCCCCAAAGCCGAGACCTTACCACTAGGCCACCGCGGCCTGTTTCATGCCTTTGAAGCGAGAGACAAGGCCAACAAAATTCGCGGTTCTTGTTTTCGGCTTAATAATCACTCTAACACATACAAGAATAAATTGATAAATAAAAAATACATATAAAGTTGAAAGGAATTGAGTAAGCAAGACAAAAAATGGACTATATGTATACATGTGTGAATGTGTCTGTGGTAAATTATTTTTAAGCTAACGCAGTAGTAGAATTCTTATTTTTCATTCATTCCGAAATTAGTGTTTTTAAACATTCGTGACAAAAATAAATTCATTCAGTATTTCGAATCGAAACTAAATAATCTCTTCGCATTTCTAGAACTCATAACACTGTCGCTCACTCTAAATAAGCTCTTTGGGAATAGACGGAGGGCAATCGCTGTAGTCATCCAAGATGTCTCACAATAAAGTTATTTAAAGAGCAATTCAAGATTATTTTCCCAACCTTTATTTTTTTATATAGGCTCCAGAAAATGTTTGAATACATGAAAACAAAGTAAGTGCGGTATAAAAAATTTTTGCAGTTCCTAAGATTTTTTTAAATTAGAAATATTTTAACTGGATCAAACCTGAAACCTGAAAACCTTGAGGAACCCACCACAACCAGAATGAAAATATAGCGATTTAGTATGGGATTACCAAAACCCAGTCAATAAAAATCTCTTCCTTGTGCTAGGTTGATTTGATTGAATGTTTCGGTAAATTAATGTCCTGTTTCAAAACAATGCCCTTTCAATATTTTCTTATTTATCTTCGATGAAACTGAACGCTTGTGCATGCAGATAGAACTTTCTGAGCGAGCAATAATAATAATAATAATAATTAAACCTCTCTCTCTATCTCAAAAAAAAAAAAAAAAAACCTTGTATCCTTGAAAAAGATTCAAAACTTTAAGTTACAGATAATGAAATTTTGACTTCGTTTCCTTTTAGTTATTGAAATTATTTCATTTTAATGCACAAGCTTTGAAAAAAACATTTGATTTTTTTTGTCTATATTTATAATTCAACTTGCTTGCTCACTTACAAATATTACTTCGAACTTGCATTTCTTTTTATTGTACAAAATATTTTTTTTTCTAAATATCTCGAATAAATTGTTATAATTTGAAAATAAATAAGCTTACAAATAAGGCACGTGATTGTAATTAATACAACATTTTTCAATTGAAAAAAAACCCCAAAATCATTTTTATTTTTTATTTCGAGAAAAATTTTTTTTCTGTTTTATATAAATTAAATTAAAATTAACAAATGAAATTAAAATAATTATTAATCCCCCTCAAAAAAAAGAAACAAGTTATTTTATTTTAAAAACAAGTAAAAAAAAGAAATTAATAAATATACTTCTGAATATCGTTTTTATTACAAGTATTCTTAGAAATTTAATTTTTCAAATTTTGTAGATGTTACGACTTCGTTTAATTTTTGTTTGAAAGGTTACATTTATTCCATTTTCAAAACGTTGGTTCCTCAAAATTTGTGCTTAAATTAAAATTCAGTTTTTTTTAAGAGTTTTTTTTTTCCCTCTCTGACAGTTGCGAACATATCTTGTTGCAAAAATAAAATGTTTTTATTAACAGTGATTTCACAGAATAGTTTCTAATACCATTCTGTTTAATTGTTAAATATAAGGGGAAATATGTTCTAATCCACAAAAAAATCCTCTGGCAAATAACTAAATCGAAAAATGAAAAAAATTTAATATTTTTCCGAGAAAAAAGAAACACTGGCAGCGGTGGGATTCGAACCCACGCCTCCGAAGAGACTGGTGCCTTAAACCAGCGCCTTAGACCGCTCGGCCACGCTACCTCATGCACAGAGCGTAAAAAGTACTTTATAAGCAGATGCGCTTTAAAAGCGTTCGTAGATCTTTTTACCATTTTTATAGATCATTACCATTATAGGATCGTTTTTCACCACTTTTACCTTTGAAGATTTTGTCTGTGATGAGCATTTAAATTTTGTCGAATATTTTTATGTTTGTTTTATTTTAATATTCTCAGTAAAGCGTTTTTATTGAGTTATGGAAAAGTTCAGTACAAAAAATTCGGAAACATTTTTTCCACGGTTGACCACATTATCTAAAAAATTATATTTTCATCGAAGAGTTGCAATGATTTTGGAATGCCTTTTTTTGTATTATTATTATTATCGGTTGCTGTTGCCAATAGTTTTTATCTGTTGTTTCACCACTGAAACGAAGAATTTTTCATTATTTATGAGTTCGCATTTCTGAGCATGCGCAGTTGTATTTGACAGGTAACTATCATTTTGATGGAAAATTAAATTAGGTTTTAACAAATTCATTTTAAACAACCGACTCTTTTACAAATTAAAGCTATGCATCACCTTTTATTGGGGAGGGGAGGGGATGTAGATGATATTTTAGAATAAATATGATAATTTTAGTTTTTTACTTGCTTGAATTAACGGTGATCTATGTAGATATCTGGATGGTGAATTTTCTTTTATTTTTGTCGTATCTAAGTGAGGTATTAATACGTATTTTTGAAGTGCAACTGGGAACAAGTGAATTGAAAAAAAAAAAAAGTGCATATTTGTCACGGTGTGTGTAAGTATAAGAATAACCTGATTCAAAATTATTTCTAATATCACTCTTCTAAAAAACTCATTAAATAAATTTAGACTGATATTTTAATTAGTCAATTTTTTTAGAAGTTTCCTGTGAAATGATAGTTTTTCCTAAAAAAAAAAAAAAAATTACTTTTTTTTGTTGTAATTCTATTAAAAAATCAGCAATCTTTAACACGAGTACAAATGCATAAAAAATATACACCTGGTAAAAATAGAACGCTACACACCAGCCTTCACATCCCATGTCGTGGTTAGGATTCCTGGCTTTCACCCAGGCGGCCCGGGTTCGATTCCCGGCATGGGAAGAATTTTTTTCCGTCTACATATTTTGATTTTTGTTGCGCTAGTCAAAAATATTGATGGAATGGAAAAAATGAAAAATTGTTATTAATATTATATCATTTTGATGCGCTGTGTCGAAAATAGTGATGCGATGAAAGTAATAATAATCAACGATAAATTGCAAATTCGAACTACATATTTGATAACTATGATAGACCGTCTCTACTTTACGAAACATGCATTTAATAAGTTTACAGTTAAAAAAAAGCCTTACTATAAAAACAGATCAATGAGAAAAAAAAATAAATTACACATTTGATAAAATAATGAGAATTAGTGAATATTTAGGAAAAGTATAGTTAAATCGGTACTTACGTATTAACGCCACCGAGGCTACCGATTTGGCGGTTTTTAAGTGCCGCCAAATTTGGCGGTTTTTGTACTTACGTATTAACGCCAATTTGGCGGTTTTTAAGTGCCGCCAACGCCACCGCAGTTACAGATTTGGCGGCTTTTAAGTGCCGCCAATTTGGCGGTTTTTGTAAACAAGATTACTCTTTATTGGCGCATTACCGCCAATCTGTAGCCTCGGTGGCGTTAATATGTAAGTACCGTTAAATCTACATATTAACCCTTTGTGTCTCAACAATTCCGATTTGAAAAAAAAAATGACTCAGATGTTAGAATACATCATTGTAAGTATGGAAAAAATAATTAAAAAAAATTATCACGTTAAAATAAAAATTTATTGACAAAAAAGGTTTATTTTTTTCTTTCATTTTTGTAACATAATGCAAAATGGCATCAAAAATTCAAAATTTCAGTGTTTGAAACAGTTGATAGTTTTCTTTTAACAAAGACCTTCACCACATTTCTCGTAAATGGATGCGCCCATTCTTTTTAACTTCACTGAATTCTCCAGAAGTTTCAGGAGCAATCTCGTGAAAATGTTTAATGAAACTTTGTTTTTAAAAGCCACCTCAGTATCAGCAACTGTTGGGGAATATGTGAGCATATTGTGTTAACTACAATGTGGCAGTAATACAACAACCAGTGAAATCGACTTGAAGAGCTTACTGTGGAAAAGACAGAGCCTTTTGGGTTTCTTGCAGATATGCAACACCGTGACATAAAGGGTTTTAAATGGAAAACAGTATATGAAAAAATTACATCCACGAGAGAAAAAAAATTAGAAGACACATTTGTTAAAAACACCGTGACATAAAGGGTTTTAAATGGAAAACACTATATGAAATAATTACATCCACGAGAGAAAAAAAATTAGAAGACACATTTGTTAAAAACACCGTGACATAAAGGGTTTTAAATGGAAAACAGTATATGAAATAATTACATCCACGAGAGAAAAAAATTAGAAGACACATTTGTTAAAAACACCGTGACATAAAGTGTTTTAAATGGAAAACAGTATATGAAAAAATTACATCGATGAAAAAAAATTTAGAATACACATTTGTTAAAATAATGAGAATTAGTGAATATTTACAAAAAGTATAGTTCAATCTATATATCAAATGGTGAACAGTATATGCACTTAATGAAATGTTTTTGCTTGCATACATACATACATCTTTAATAATTCAAGGAAGGTCTTCCTCGCAAATTACGAACTGTAAATTTTTGTTTGCTATATCATTTTATTTTCTCGGAAAACTATATAAAAAAGTGTTGTAATCTCAAAGAATTCATCCTTTTGAATGATTTTGATGAATTTTATCGTTATACCTCTTAAGTTATATCTAAGTGTATGCATGTTCTTGTTTATACGAATACTATACCAAGACAGAAGTTTGACACATGGTTTGTACACTGAAATTTGTAAACATATATCAAATTTTATTCAAAATCCTTCTTAGGGGAGTGCTATTTTTTCTATACTCGATTACCTGTCTTCTATGAAATTAGAATAGTGCCGTGTCAACGAAAATTATTTTAGCTTGCCTACTGCCATTCATTTAGAATAAAATTATTGTATGTATTTTTAATTATTCCATTTTTTCTTCACCTCTGAAAAACACGTCCAGGGAAAGATCTCTATGCATTTTCAGTTATTGTATGTACGCTTAGTGAAACAAAAAATACAGCCAAATTTGCTAATTCGATTC
This sequence comes from Araneus ventricosus, assembly GCA_013235015.1. NCBI lineage: Eukaryota > Metazoa > Arthropoda > Arachnida > Araneae > Araneidae > Araneus > Araneus ventricosus. The sequence goes on along the minus strand of BGPR01013845.1, from coordinate 17,189 downwards.
TTTTGAATTCCAGTTTTTCTTTGGGGCTTGAATTTCCTATTGCCATAAAGTTAAAATATCGTCTGTAATTCGATTTATTTTTGCTCATTCGAATTCAAAACAAAAAACTGTAAAAATTTGATTTAATATCCAAGTTTTTTTTCATTAGTTAAATTGTACAATTGATTTTCAAATTTTATTGAGAAGATACTGCATTCCAAGGGTTGTATACTGTTTATTAAATTACTTTCTTATTGACTACAGTTACTATTTTCAGTATTATAGAATTTAAAAAAATTATAATTATTAGCACATTGTTTTTAAAATTACATATTATTTATTTATTATTCATTATTTATTAAAATCGTTAAATGTTAAAAATAATTCTTCCCATTTTTTGTTTAAAAATTATTATTTTCTCTTGCTATATATATTTTTAGATCCGGTTTTCCTTAATTCGAATTTTTATTGAGATCCAATTAGTTTCGAAATAGCATCAGACTAGCATCATAGAATATAATTTTTTTTTTAAATTTTAAAATTTCGTTAAAATCGATTTCCTCGGACAATAATTCCAGAAGATATTGACAAAAATAATGAAAATTACAAAATGAAAAACCACCAGTGGAAAAGGTTATTTTAGATACTTTTAATCAATATAAATAAAACCAAAACATCAATTTTTTTTGTACGCTGTTTAGAAAACCACACTACTAATTAATTTTTCTTCAGATTTTACTTACAAATACTATGAAGCGCAAGGAAGGTTTTAATGAAAGTTTCGTGACAATTAATTCAATAATATTTTATTAATTAAAAACTATATCTCCACTGCACGTGCGTAATTCAAGCTCTTCTGCTGACAAACATAGAAAGCTAAACGAGTTTTCTGGTTTGTTTACTTATATAAAACCTTGACTTTAGGGGTCTATTCTGGTACCCTCGGTTGGGGTTGGGTTCGCACCTTAAAAAACGGACCCACCCAACCCAACCGGGGGTACCAGAACAGACCCCATTGATTAAGCATTACACCGAAAATACGTATTACAGGCAGATAAACAAACCAGAAAACTTGTCCATAGAGAAAATTAGCTTTCAATTTAAAAATCGTTTGGTTCAATTGATATTCTCATTTTAATTAAAAAACGTTTCAGGCGATAAAAGAATTCTGTGTATTATAATATTGTAAATAAAAGTATTTTTACATTAAAAATATTAGACATTGAAAGCATTTTTATCCCTAGCAACGCCGGGTATATCAACTACTACTTTTATAAGATGTTTTTTGATGTCAATCGGGAACTTGGTGGTTGCATATGGCATCGATAAAAGCAGAGCCATCTTATACAATGGGGGAATTGGGCTATAGCGCCATTGGTCCAAAAGGCGCCTTAAAATTTAAAAAATTATTATAGAGATTTTATTTCAATTTTGAAACAAAAAATTATTTCATTTTAATTTTAGATATATTAAAAGTAAAAATAAAATTGTCAGGGCTTTTAATAGATAGCCATCGATTTTGCAATGTTATTTAAACATGTATATCATTTCAAAAAATATTCAAGCAGAGACAATCAGTGAGAAAATATTAAATTCTGTGTGCAATAGAAGTTACCTTCCGTAATGTAGGTAACTTCTTTTGCACACAGAATTTAGTATTTTCTCACTGATTGTCTCTGCTTGAATATTTTTTGAAATGATATACATGTTTAAATAACATTGCAAAATCGATGGCTGTCTACTTACAAGCCCTGACCATTTTATTTTTACTTTTTTTTTTTGAAAAGGCGGCGATTTGCAAAATCGTAAAACGTTAATCAATAAATAGGGATTTTTTTTATTCCTCAATTATTTTATAGGTATTTTAGTTGAACCATGGACTCTCAAATTCTTAATTACGGTTCTGTTGGGGCGCCAAATTTTATTAGCTCAGGGTGCCCAAATTTGTTAAGACGGTCCTGGATAAAAGTATTCTTTCTCACAAGTTATAAATGGCATCTTTATGTGGAAGTATAAGAGAAAGTCAAGGGCAGGACATTCCCAAATTATCAAAACAGGGAAAGAAAATTCTTGATACTTGCAAGCGCATACATTGACATGAAGTGTTTTTTCTACACACGTTTATTTAACTTTGTTTCTTGTTTGTAAAGATAGAATTTTGTAA
>BGPR01013845.1:0-14865 GCA_013235015.1 Araneus ventricosus | reverse complement strand
ATATGGTTTGAACAAAAATCAGCTTATATGGTTTGAACAAGAATCAGCTTATATGGTTTGAACAAGAATCTGCTTATATGGTTTGCGACCATTAGGAAATGAAACTTTCAGCTCTACAGAATTCAGGAAAAATATTGCCTATTCCTCAACAAGTATCGATGAAACGATTAGGAATTTTAAAATAATGAATTAGTAGTTCAATATTTTAAGAGCAGTTTTTTTTACGTTAAAGTACATTGGAATATTTTTAAACCAGGATTAAGTCGTGGAATTAAATCAGTAATAAAGTCAAACTAGCAATGAATTGAAAAGACAAAAATCAGTTAGGCATACTTAAATGTCTCAGGTGTCCTTTACATTCTTACGTGGAGTGAAATAATAATAAATGGCTCAAACACGATGGGCCCTCTAATTGGGAGTTTAAATTAATTCGAATAACAAGGGGTTAACCCATTAACACCCAGTGTCCTTATTTGAGGACAGTTACATTTTCAGTTCCTTGGCTAAACCGATCGCATTCCATTGTTTCTTTTTGACGTGAAAACGTCTTTCCGCTCGTCACAGTGATAGTCGGTCGAACTTTCTTGTGTGACAAAATGCCGTCAGATTTGAATCGCTAATAAATACGAGACTAATAATGCGAAAAGAATGGTTGACCTCACAACGGATAGATCATGTCTGTAAGAGTTTGTCATATAGTATTTGTTTCATAATACATACGTCATCGTACCAGTGTAGGCGCATGCTCGTGATTGTTATGAATTAGCTCTATGTTTGGCTATTAATAAGTGTAGCGTGGAAAAGCGATTAGCTAGGAGGTTCATTCTGGTGTCATTTTAAAGAGCTTGAGGAATATTACTAGGACCCAAAGTGTGACAATAAAACTATTTATCGGAATATTAGTAAGAATCGGCATTAAATTGAAAATTTCAAAATCCGTATGTTTTTCGATTATAACATGCAGAGTTTTCTTTCGAATTGTACGAAACTTATAGAATACTTGACAATACTTAAAAGAAACATTGCATTAAAATTTGAATATTACGGGAAATAAGAGCATTTGTAGTAAATAATGTTTTACTGCGCATACGAGAAATATAGTTCAGTATACTGTCAACAGATGGCGCCATGAAACGCTAATCTAAATAAAACATAAGAAAGGCGCAGTTTGGGTCCGCGCCGTAGATTTTTCATGGAAACGTCGGGATAAAATCATAAAACAAGTATTTCGTATTAATATGTAATTTCATTATCAATCTCTTTAATACAATATTTACACAGAGTAGTATAATGGCTACAGTTGCCATGAAGAATATACAGCGCGGACCCGAACTGCGCCTTATATTTTTTGCTTTGTGCAAGAAGTCAATAGCAAACTCCTAAACAATTTTCAACAGGCATAGACATCTTTCCTTTGATTTATTTTTAAGATAATGCAATTAAAAAGTAGTCTTTATTTTTTGATATTTTACTATATTTTTTTTAAAAAAACTAAGATCTATGTAAAAAAGTTTTTAAAAATAATTTTCAATCGTTTTTTCTATTTTTTTCTAAATAAACATAAATTATTTTTCGGAATTGCTTCCCAGTTATCTCAACCCCCTCTTTGTCGGATTCTTTTTCGAATCTCCGATAAAATGATTATATTTTCCATCCAAGGCGGGAAATCGCACCTTTACCAATAGAATTGTGGATCTAATTTTGGACCAAATCCGACAGAAGGTTGATTGTCTATCAATGGCGTAGTGACCGGGCGGACAAGTGGGGATATAGACGCCCCGGACCAGTGGCTGCTCGTCAGCTCAGAAACAAGCAGTGCTGCAAAGGTTTTATAGACCTTAGCTGTAGGAAATTTTTTTTTGATTATTTTGGTATATAAATGATGGTATACTAAAAATCGATAGTTTTTGAGTTATAAGCAAAGAAACTGGAGAAATTTTGATTATGTGTTTTGGCTATAACTAAAATTCCAACGAAAGTTATTGATGGCAAACCTCAGATTCGTCATCAGCACCCGAAAAAACAAAGAAGCAAAAAAATTACAACTCCTCCAAGGATTGGATTTTAAAAAAACGTCTTAACGACTGAACTGCTGAGAAAAAGCGAAAAATGAGCCAAATGAGAAAGTCTCGCCAAATGAGAGCTGAAAGAATTGCAGCTCAAATGAATGCAATTTCAAGCGAGAAAGGGTTGCTTTTCTCCCGCTTCGCGTTGCTCTTTGCGTTAATATCGGATCCGTATTAGGGGCAAAACTTGATGCCGCTCTGGTTTGTATCTCTCTTAATTCTTGATTGATTTTCCGTCTTATTTTTGAATTTTTTATTACTTTCTTGCCATTTTCGCTGATCACCGAAATCTCAAAGTGGAAAAGTTAGCAAATTGGAATAAAAACGAAAATACTATCTTTTAAAATAATTTCAGGGGGGGACTGCAGCTCTTGTGGATGAGCCGCCACTGCCCGGATGTCAGTTTTAGAGGGCGCCATGGAATCAAATCATTACGGGGTTTATGCCATGTTTAAAGAAAATTATGATGAGAGGGGTGTAAAAGTAGTACCATACCCCTGGCACCATTTAGCCATGTGGCTTGTTAAGCCACTGACGACGAATGGGTTAAAAAAAATTATTATTTCCCTGTCGCCACTTACTCTCGCGACGCCACTGGCTATGGTGACAAAACGTTAGTGCGTTTCTGTCATTTTTTACTTTCTCGTATACGAAGTATACAAAGAGAAAGTATTGTAATCGTCAAAGAATTCGAACTCGAGATTTTGACGAATCTCCACGTTTTAGACCTCCTTGAGTGCGAAAAACACAATTTTGGAATTATGTCTGTCTGTATGTGTGTCTGTGTGTGTGTCTGTGAACACGATAACTCGAAAACTATTAGAGCTAAGGGGATGAAATTCGGTATGTGGTCTTGACACATAATTTGTAGGTTTCTATCAAATTTTGGACAAAATCCGTCTACGGGAAGTCTGCCTGTCTGTCTGTCCGCGGTCATGCGAACACTATAACTCAAAAACTTGAATAGCTAGATGGATAAAATTTGGTACACGGTTTTATCGTCATGAATGTAGGTCCGTATAAAATTTTGGGCCAAATCCGTCAACGGGCTGACTGTCTGTCGGTCTGTATAATCGTATACTTGTTCACTTTTGAAACGAACTCCATGCGCATGCGTTCTGGTAGCAATGCCTGTGCACGCGGAAGGATTACGCCACTTTGTCTTTGAGACGGTAAGAGTGGAAAATCGGTTCGCATCTCTTTGAATTTGATTCTTTGCGTAAATATTTTATAATCACTATAATCTACAATGAGAAGCCTTCTGATAGTCATTGGATTCTGGGTTACAGTAGGTTCGAATTTTTTTATCCACGCGGGGGGAAGGGAAACAGCAACTTTTTGGGGAAGTATACGAGAAAGTTTAGGAGAGACCACTCCCGGTGGTTAGTAATACGATGTTAGTAATACGATGATGGGCAGCGAAAAAAGTACCATGCCTCGGGCGCCACATAACCTCGCTACACCACTGCGGTCTGTCGGTCTGTTTACTTATGTGTATGTGAACGCGATAATACAAAAATGCAACAAGCTACATAAATTAAATTTGGTGCGTGATCTTGACACCAAACTCAAGATATGTGTCAAATTTTGAACCCAACCAATCAAAAGGAAGAGATCAAAATGCTTAGGGGAAAGTGGGGTAAAACCGGGTAGCTAAGCTTCGAAGGCCTGTTGGAGCTAAAATATTCAACAGATAGCTGGTCAAATTTTATTAAAATATTCATTGATTATCGGAGTACAATATATCTATCCATAAAAGTTAGTTTTAATACTTTTTTTATCAATGATTTTTTTCATTAAAAAAGCCAAACTACTCGGTTTTACCCCACTAGTAGGGTAAAATTGGGTACACGTATTAACGTTAAGGGAAATCAGGAAAACTCGATTATCAGTGGAAAAGTTGCAATCATTTTTATTTTCTATGACAATTTAAGAATTGATAACAAAATTCCCGTGTGAAGCAGCTGTTTTCTTCCTCAGCGCCACTGCAGCTTTCTTGTGCACAGCTAAGACAGTTTTTACATTGGAGTAACCCTTCTTTATTTAAATTAGAAAATACATAATTTGAATATAAACAAACAACGTCTGATGCGTTTTTATCGTTTTAATAGGAGGAATAGTCAATACTGACTGTCCCGGTCTTACGCCACTTGGAGCACCCGATTTTACAGCACCCGGAGGCATATTTACAAACCCTACCCTGATAGAACTGAGGCAGGAAATCAGTCAATATCATTGGCTAGGAGGAGCAGTGACGTCGTTTTCAGCTCTCGCACTAAGCGTACGGCAACCATAACAAAACAAGAGTCGTCCTACTTTTCTTCTTCGTTTTCCCACACTTGAGCACAGAAAACATTCTTCCGTGGGTTGTAATATTTTTAAAAATGATATTATTTTTTTAAATATCACAACAAATAAAACATCCCGCACTGTAAGAAATTATACTAATGAAAAGTACACGCACGCGAGCAAAGAACGACGTCATCGGCTTTCGGCGAAGCGAGCCAATCATGTCCGATTTCCTGCCTCAGTTCTATCAGGGTAGGGTTTGCAAATATGCCACCCGGAGTGCAGATGTTATAAAAAGCGATATAAAACCGCGCAATTATTGGAGTAAATCCGTATTGTTTGATATGGTATGAATTCTTAGTAAACGTATAATAAGCTGGACTAACTGTAGTTTTTATAACTGTAATTATTTTTAAATAAGGATAGTTTAAAACGAAATGAACATTAGAGAGTTGACGTCTTAAAACAAAGAAACCTTCACAGATGCAGTGCATTCAACAGCTACAACACTCCACTATGATCGTTCCCTTTTCTTGACCAGTAGAGTGTCATTTATTATCTGTCAGCTAGATAGGAAAAATAGCGCCAGAACCAAGGGCACCCGATTTTAACCCACTCTCCCCTATTCAGCTAAACTCAAAACGCTTCATATCGTGTTAGTACAATGATCTGTCACTTATGCTCGGGCACAGGGGACAGCGGAAAAAAACGTTCGTAAGTGAGAGACGCGCATAAGTGAAAAATCACAAAAGGGAGCTTAAAAGTGAAACATCAATACAGTGTACATATATTTGGTTAACTAATACTATGTATATACTTCTAAAAAATGTAAATAAGATGAGTTTCAAAACGCAAATACGTGTAGAACTTCCGTTAATTATTTTTTAAAAACACCAAGAAAATGAAAATGCTCCCGATTTTTTAAATTCTCTCTTATTGTCGATTCTGGGACATTAAAATTCTCCGCTGAAGCGTTTTTCGAGGTGCAAGGATTTTCTTCGAATTTTTTTAATAACATTAATTTTAAACGAAAGCGACAATTTCGGTTTTTTTTCGCCATTTTAAAACGTAACCATCTAGACAAAACTCCAAAGATGGTTCTTTCGTTAGCGATCAATGTCATTTGGTACGTACAGCACTAACCTCTCTAATTGGCTATTGTATAAACATGACTTTTACTGACGTCAATCACAAGAACCCCACGTACATTCCTGTGCATAAGTTAGAGGAATGTGTTTCTGGAATCTGAACAACAAAGAAAGGGCGAGGGAATGCATTCCTAGAAACAGAGCAAAAAGGGTTTTTGTTCTGCAGAAAGAAAAAAAACTTTTTGAACTAAAAAAAAATTTGCGACGCGCATAAGTGAGATGTACTTTTTTAGTGCGGCACATAAATGAATAAGAGTTATCATTGTTTTCCTATATCCGTGGCCGGGACCGCGAAAAGGAGCATAAAAGAGAGCGCGTACAAGTGAGAAATCACTGTGTGCCAAAAAGTCGCGGGATGAAGACACCAGCTAAGTGTTTTCTATTTTTGTTCTCAAAAAAGAATTCATCTCCATCTTTCAGGCCTCAGCCTTAAAAATGCCCCAAGTTATTTTCAATGACATTAAATAAATTTAAAAGCAAACGTATATGAGACTTTAATGAAATATTGAAAAACATTTGAATAAAAAAAAGTAATAAATGCAATCCAGTCAAATAAAAAGTAGTGAAATAATCTTAAAACTTTTAACCCACTAATACAGTGTTAAGTGCTTGATGCAAGAAATACAATATGAAACCTTTACATTCGTGTGCTATGTTTTCAGGTAGTCTCATTAGCAATCTTCTAGTTTCATTATCAAAAGCAAATTCGTCTATTTCAATTTCTCTTCCAGCTGCATATCCTGAAAATCTAATACGTCTAAGGATGCTTGTTAAAGTTAGGTGAGCTGAAGTTTGCACTACGAATAGAGCTTCATCTACAAGGTTTCTGATGGGTGTTCCTTGATTACCTGTCAAATTTGACGTAGTTTGAACGGACGACGCGTTACTGCCGGGAGGAGATTCAGTTACATATAGAGAACGAAAATTGCTTGAGTGGTCCATGACTTCATGTTGAGAGGTACTGGGTATGACGTTCTGGGGGTATTTTACTGGAACATATGCTTGTTCCAAGAACTGCAACACAAAATCTTTACATTCGTATGCTGTATTTTCAGGTAATGTCATTAGCAAATTACATGCTTCATTTGCAAAAAAAGTATTATCTATATCATTTCCTCTATTAGCCGCATATTCAGAAAATTCAAAGCGTTCAAGGATATTTCTTATAGTTTGGTAAGCTGAAGTTCGCACTACGTCTAGAGCTTCATCAACAGAGTTTCTAATTGGTACTTCAAGATTATCTGTGAGATTTGACGCAGATTGAAAGGCAGGTATTTCACTCTCTGTAAGAGATTCCTTTTCACGATGAGAACAATAATTTCTTGGACGATCCTTGACTAAAGAAGTATTGGGTGCTACTATGTCCTCAGGATATTTTATTGAAACATGAGGATCATCCTTGGTGTTAGCCGCATGTTTGGAAAATACAGAACGTCCAAGGACGTTTCCCTTTGTCATGTCATCAGAGGCTTGCACAACATTGAAAGCTGCACCTGGAAGATGTCCAGCCGGCGATTCATAATTACCAACCAAATTTGAAGCAGAACGGGACGGAGGCATTTTATCTTCGGAAAGATATTCAGTTTTATGTTGAGAACTAGAACTGGAAGAACAGTTCGCTATTTCACCTACTGAAGGATTGGCCACGATGACCCCAGAATGTGTTATTGGTTTATGAGATGTTGCTTCTAGATTCCTTAACGAACTTTCTGAAAAATTACCCTTTCTCACGTGAATTGAACCAGTTGGACCTTTTGAGCTTTCATATTCGTGCCAAGAAACGGACTCACCTGCATCTCCAGCTGATAGGAACAATTGTTTAGGAATTATGCGAGAATGAAAGGTGGAGATTCGATTAATTCCTTTCGCAGCTATTGCATTATTGAAATCTTCAGAATCTGCAACTGCGCCAGACCCTGGAGAAATGTCGGAGTGGGAACCTGTCATTGGGTATCCTGGCGAATCAGAAACTTTAAAGGAATGAGTTTCAGGTGAAAACGAACCAGTATCTGTGGAGGTCTTACTAGTCGCCACAAACGAACCTTCATCAGTGTTTAAGTAAACATCATCTTGCACAATATTTGCAGCTTGGAGAGTGATTTCAGGGTGTCGACTACTTGCTCGAGTTTCAGTCTGTTCTCCATAATTATCTGACGTGTGTAAGAAGTCAGAGTCGTTTGGATTGGATGACATTAACTGACAAGTAACTGCAATATTTTCGGAAATGTTTTCAGTTTCATACCGAGAGCAAGTAACGTTTGAATAGTCTTCAGCTTCACCTAGAGAAGCACTAGACAAGACGCAGCAAGGGTATTTTATTACAAATTGAGATTCTGATTTTGCTGATGTTCCTACAACTGGCGAAAGGTGTATTATTTTAGCTGGCGAATCATGCTCTCTTTCTGCTGGGGAAGCATGCATTCTTTTAGCTGGGGAAGCATGCATTCTTTCTGCTGGCGATGCATGCATTCTTTCTGCTGGCGATGCATGCATTCTTTCTGCTGGCGATGCATGCATTCTTTCTGCTGGCGATGCATGCATTCTTTCTGCTGGCATGCATTCTTTCTGCTGGCGAAGCATGCATTCTTTCTGCTGGCGAAGCATGCACTCTTTCTGCTGGCGAAGCATGCACTCTTTCTGCTGGCGAAGCATGCACTCTTTCTGCTGGCGAAGCATGCACTCTTTCTGCTGGCGAAGCATGCATTCGTTTAGCTGGCGAATCATGCTCTCTTTCTGCTGGGGAAGCATGCATTCTTTTAGCTGGCGAATCATGCACTCCTTTAGGTGAGAAGGATGTTCTCACAGCTGAAGAAACAGACACTCTATTATCAGGCGAAATGGAAGCTCTTGAAGCTGGAGGAAAGGAAAATTTTAGAGACTGAGAAGTAGAACCTGTAGTGGCCTTCGTATTAGAAGTTACAACGGTTGGTGAAGTTGAAACTCTTCGATAGGAATCATCAAAAATTTCCGATAAAGATGGACCAGATATGTTTGGCAATAAAGAAGAAACAAAACCGTAAGGCACTGCGATTCTTTTAGTTTCTAAATAGGAGGACTGAGGCGTTGACGGTAAAGATGCAGATTTTCTAGTTGTGTATGGCGTATGTTTGGAAGCACAGTTACTCTTCGTTTCCAAATTTTCTGATGAAATGGATCTTCCGAGCTCCTTCGTTAAATTTTTCTGTAACAAAAGGACGTAACCTAAAATAAGTTTTTATTTTTACCTGTTCAAATCTTTTTACTTTGTGCCTGCATTAAATGTAAAGTTATTTGGCAATTAACTAATTTAAGTACACATAATGACAATTAAAAGGATTATTTAACAATAACTTACAATGAAACCTCAAGCAAGGAGCTATAAACATTGAAAAACCTTACCCGATTTGGTTTTGCATTCAGATCGCTGTGGTGTCTCTTAAAGGAATATTTATGCTCGCTAAGTATTTGAGATTTTGATAGCTTTAAAAAAACTTTTCCATGGAATTCATTGCTTTTATTTGGAACATTGCGAAATCCCCAAACATATGTAATAAAGTTTTATCAGATTGTAAAACACATTGAGTATCTTACAAGAAAAGAACTATGATGTATATAAACGATAAAATTGGAGTGAATTATGATTATCATTTGATCTGAAATTCAATTTGCGCTAAAAATGTCGATCTGTCAGCAACTATGTTCAGTATGTGCTTTATAAATTTCAGATTCTGGACAAATTTCTATTTATATGAAATTAGGAAGTCATGATTTTCATGTATTGTACCTAAGAATAAAACGTCTTTTGCCGATATTATACCTACGGATAAAACATTGTTTGCGGGTACTGTAAGATTCAATATTCCGTTCTTAACAAGCAACAATACTCGTCTCAATTTGAAATTTCAAAGAGGAAGGAAAAAACTGAATTTTTCGCAACCAATAACGAATATTTCCGAATTTTTTTAACACCTGGTTTGAGCATGAGACCGCATGTTTCTGCCAGATGTGGAAAAAAATTAAAATATTCATTATTGGTTGCAAAAATAATTAGTTTTTTCTGCCGCTGTCGTAGGGCAAGAAGCTGGCGAAATGGAAACACTAACAGTCGCTGTCGTAGAGTGACCGGTAATTGGTGGACTTGAAGCTCTAACAGCCACTGACGTACAAGGACTAGCAATTGGCGACCTAGAAGCACAGACAGTGACCGACGTAGAAAGCTTGGCTATCGAAGAATCAGTAACTATAACAATGGGAGATGCATTAGTCCTGGATTTAGAAACTTTAATTACGGGTGATGTGAAAACAAATTCGAAGGCATGGTAACCACGTTAGTTCTTGAAGAGAGGTATCGAAGCACGTATTGTAAGGATGCAGATTTCCTATGTGTGCTGAGAAAATTATTGGAAGCAACATTGCTCTGCGTCGTCGACACATTTTCTAATGAAACGGATCTTGTTTGGTCCTTCGTCGGATTTTCCTATCTATACTTATAAAAGGCAATGTTTGTTTGTGTGGGTGTGCGATGTCCAGGCGAATCTATCGCATTTACAGCCTTGAAATTTGGCACATAGGTATTCTTAATAGTCACTCAATGCACCTCAAAGCCGGAATTTTAAAATTCACTCTAGAAAATTTTTATTTAATGTTTTGTGTTGTTTTGGGTCATTTTCGGGACTAAGTTCTAGAACAAAGCAATAAAGGTGCCAATGATTCATTGTACAGAAAATACATTTAGCGATAGCTTTTTGCGCATTTAAACTTTTATCAGTAGTTTACAAGTTTTAATGTCTTTTTGTTTTCGACTTGTAGAACAGGTTTTTTTGTAGTAGTCAACTTAAGCGATTCGCACAGACCGTTCATTCAAACTTAAGTAAAAACTACTTGGTTTGTTTAATACAGCATATAATTCCATTTCATAATCACTTTTAGATGTGGATTTTATTTTACATTTCGGTTTAGTAATATAACTTGGGAGTCAGGAATCTGTGTGAAAATCCGACAACTTTGCCAATCTAGAATTTCGTCTTTATCTCAAGTTCTTGCATACTTTTTTCAAATAGTGTGTTTGCATTATATTTATTTCTAATGCCAAGGTGCATTAGGACCAAGTTAGGAGGCCAAATTATGATGATACCACGTTGTAACTTGCTGTTCCTGCGGTGTTTAATAAGGAAGTGAGCAATGGAAAAGCGTCTGAATGGTATAATATCCTTCAAAGAACCACTAAGAATAATATCAAGCGTCTCCATTCGAAGAAACTAGGATTTCGGATTTTATTGAGCAGAACAGAGCAGAGCAGCAGTTCGAGGATCTTCCTCACATGAGTTCCTCGAACAAGTCCTTATTTGTGCAGATTGGGGAATTCCTCTCGATGCTATTGATCTGCAACTCACAGTGAAAAAACTTCCCAAATGTACATGATGAAGCTCTACTTAATTGACCCTTCATACAAGAGAACCTTGGAAAATTAACCTTTTCTGACGAAATTGTCAATTAAAATTTTTTTGATGTTTTTGTATTTTAAATATTATAATTTTTTTTTGTTTCGGGCATATTTGTGTATCTTTCGTTACAGAAAAAAGTTACCAGTAATGTATATATTGTTTTCATACTTTAAAAAATTATTTTTTCTGATTTTTTTTTTTTGGGGGGGGGATTTCCCTTATTTTAACATAGATGGAAAAGTTGCCTCTTTTCCAGGGTAACTTTGCCAAGCTGTTTTTTTTAACATACAAATATTTATTTAAAGTGTCATGTTTCCACGGAATGTAAAACTAGAGATCAAGACTAATATTTTATGATGGTTTTGAAATATCTTTATATAATAGTAGTTTACAAAGCATTGGAATAAGAAAACAAGGTAGCAAAGTTTTCCCGGTTTACGGTCAAAGGATTTTACTTGAAAATTCTAGTGTCCAGTTTTTTGATAATAAAAAGGTGAATTATCCTTCCAGCGGTCACGTGTATGCACGAGTTACTTATGTTCTGCATCGTATTACATACTCATATCGAACTTTTATATATTTAAATGCAATTTTTATTTATATTATCTTTGTTTAGTATAAAGCTAATAAATACAGACTACAAATGTGAAAGAAGCATTGATTTTCGTAAAACATGATATAAATATGCAATACGATGCACGATATATCTCTTGCATACGTCCGCCCGCTGAATAGTTAAGGATATTTCAAGATAAATTCGAATATTTCCTAGATATGACGTTCGATACTTTCTGAAAGTTATTCTCCGAACTTTTACGACACCTTGATCATTACTTACAATTTTATTTTTTTGTGTCTATGTAGTACATATTGGAAAAGCGAAGCATTTTTTTTGTTTTGCTTCAATACATTTTTAAAATATTTACTTACCCTGTATGACACTGGAGATTTATCGCTATCTAACTTTGACTGAAATTTTCCAAGTCTAGACAAGACTGTCTTGGACCGTAAAATGGGAGTTCTGCCAGCTGAAGCTGTGGCAACTGGTGAAGTAGAAGTTGCAGAAGCTTTGTTAGCCGGTGAAATAGAAGCCGTAGGAGCTCTGGCAGTCGGTGAAGTGGAAGCTCTGGCATTCGGTGAAGTAGAATTTCTGCCTGCCGACGGAATCATCGTAATAATTCAGGGTTCAATGAAAAGAAATCGGATATAATCTGTAACAAGCCGAGGGAAGAACTTTCGAAATCTACATCAAAACTTCATTTGATATAACACTTTGTTAAGCGGAATCGGGAAATACCGCCAACTAAATATTTACAATGAATTATACAGTGTCATATTTCTAGTTAGATGTTGAGGTTACGAAGCCGGTTTGTGATGAAAGATTTAGTAAAAGGAAACTGTTCCAAAGTCAAACTTACGGTTACCGCTAATATCGGAAATTGTGTTGTTTATATCGCACTAGAGCTTTATATTATATTCTTCGCGATAGTTTTGCAATCCAATACAGTGCTTCAGATTGTTTACTAGATTTTTACGTTATTTGATAAATAAATATGACAGGAAGTTTGAGAGCAGTGATTGGTGGAACAAAGACAAAACTGGCATCTGGTTTATTCAATTCGTGAATATAAATACCAGTCGTGTTTCTATCTATCGATGAATTCAGCGCAAACAAATTAACACTTATGAACAGCGCATCATTTAAATAATCTGTAGCTTAAGTTTTGTCTCATTTGCAGTAGCAAAACACACTGCTTTGTTCTCTTCACTTTATCTTTATGTTCCTTATTCCAACGTAAAAGTTGAACTCCGAATGAATGAATCATTGATAGGGTGCGTGGATTCAAGATGCGTGGGATAAGAATCCGCATTTTTCAATTTTAATAACAGATTAACTCTCTGTTAGTCGCAATTTTATATAAATACGCATGCAGTACAGATTTGATATTTTTAATGCACTACAATTTGAATTTTTCTTAGAGAATTCTTATTTACATTCTCATTTGGATGAAATATTTTAGTTATAAAGGAAAAATTATCAAACCATGGTGGTTACAAATTATTGAACCCATTTCAAAAATTAATAAAAAAACTAACAATGTTACAACTGCGTACATTTTTAAACGAGAGAGCAAATAAAGTCTTTTCAGATAGTTGGCGTACCATTACGGTGTTTTAAATTTGTTACAGCGAGAGACATCCATTCGCAATGGCTAAATGAAAGCAGAAACCAATGCTCGTTTTTTGGTTCCCTTTTATAGTTTTTATTGAATATCTCGAAAACTATTCAGTTTTCGAAGTACAATTGATTTGACAAATTAAAGAGCGTGAAATTCCTTACCAATACTTGCTTTTAATTTTCTTCTAGCTTTAATAGTGTCGCGGATAATGGCTCTCAAAAATAGGAGATGTCTAATAATTTAGACCACCCAGATCACCATAACAGCGCGTTACCTATCTGAAAAAAACTTTTTAAAGTACTCACCCATTTAAAAAACCCCCGTAGTTGTAACATTATTATGGTTTTTTAAATTAATTTTTAAAATGGGTCCAATAATTTATGACCATCCTGTACTTTAGCGGTCATAACGACCGACATTCTGCTTAGAGGATTATTGTGACTAAACATACTTAACTTTTATTTTCCTTTTGGTAATTTTTGAATTTAATTGGGAGCCAAATATTGATCTGAAAATCTTAGATATACAGTTTTTTCCTCACGAAAGCCAAGTTTAATTTAGAAGTCGGGAGCAATGTAGTTTCTTTAAACATGAGCACCAAAGAGTTAGAATGAAGTTTCTTTCTCCCTCCTTCTTTGATTCTGCTTACATCCCCACTACACGCGTTCATTAGTTTGATTCATTCTTGTCAGTGCAATTTAGTTAGTCAAACATGAAAAGACCAAACCTTTTTATATTATTTAAATTTTAAAGATGTTTACCATTAAAGGTTTGCAAGTTACTTATCGGAAACTTTTTTGTCGCAAAATATATTACATTTAACATAATGAATGACGAAATTTCCTAATTGATTACTAAAGACACCTTAATTTCTTGCAAAAACGTAATGTCATGCATTTGTTATAGGTTCTTGTAATGTCCTCCTTTTGCAAAAAAGTAGCTACGCTAATCTAGATCTTATATTTTTATATGTTTATACCTTATGAAAATAGATTTATAATACCTATTGTTCTTTCAGTGTTCTATTATAGTGTAATTGAAAATAATTACATTTTAAAGTAACCACATTTAAGCGTAGTTAAAATGTATGACTTAAAATTAAAAGCAAAAGCATATAAAATGTTAATAAGCATCGAAAGATTTTAGAAAAAAAAAAACATTCTTTGCAGGCGTCAAATAAAACAGCGAAACAATCTTCTTAACAATCCATTTGTTGCACTGTATAGAACCGTGTCTTCCAAGAACTGCAACACGAAACTAGTACACTCGTATGGTATATTTTAAATAAATATATTTTTGAAAATGAAGCAAATCATTTGTTAATAAGCATATCTGTGTCATTCCCTCTGCTTGCCTCATATTTAGAAACAAGTTTTCCACATGGGTGGTTCTGGTTAGATTAAAAATTGAAGCTTGCACAATATTAAAAATTGCAAGAGGTCCGCTCTGTAGTCCATGATTAACCTTCAGCGGGCGCACTTAAACAAATTTTACGACATATCGTGCATCGTATTACACATATATATCATGTTATTTTACAAAAATAAATGAAACTTTTATTTATGTTATCTGTATTTAATAGCCTAATAGTAAACAAAGATTTTATAAATAAAATTGCACTTAATTATAGAATATAACGATATAAATATGTAATACGATGGACAGTTCAAGTATGTCTTGCAAACACTCGCCAGCTGGAAGGTTACCTAGAAGGTTCAAAGTAAACCACGAGGCAGACATTTCAGAAACAGATCCCGTT
>BGPR01013844.1:10059-38937 GCA_013235015.1 Araneus ventricosus | reverse complement strand
CATTCTTCGAACTAACAATGCGAAATCTGCAAACCAAGGAGTATTCCGAAGCGCTTCCAAAGCCCATTGGTCATCCAGTAGCGATGATTATTGGTTCGAAGAGGGTTTGCTCTTTCCTTTGGTTCGGAGTCGGTTCGTCCTGAAAATAATTTCTACAAACGTTTCGCTGAAAGTTCGGCTCTCAAGTGTATACGCATTTTTATGAAATTACAGATCGAATTGATGGAGTTGGTGAAATATTTTCCGCCTTATATCAGATTTTTTTTGGTGAGGAAAGCATGGTGAAGATTTTATTAAGGTACCTTATAGTTTTGTGAGTAAAATATGTATTTAAAAGTTTTTGAAAGTTAACTTTCTAAGCGTAAGGAATCATCTTGAATATCTTTGGAACGAATATCTGGTCCCACCTATTTTTCTAGAAAAATAATTTTTAGCTTTGATCTGCGATTTCTGGTCCCCTGTGCATTCAGAATCATTGAAGTTTTCTGAATATTTGAGATTGATAATTTTTTCGTTGCTTATTGGATATGAGTTCATTTAATCATGTATTATCCATGTTTGCTCATATTTTATTTGCAGTTTCTGGGATACGTTTTGTAATTTATTTTTTCTTCTGTTTTCTTGCATTTGTATATGAACTCACTTCGGCATAATAAGACATGTGAAATTCAATAAAACGATATGGTGCTCGCTTATTGTTTTCATTGCGTAAAAATATTCAAAAAACACATTTCGACAAATTAAACATCGAAATAATGAATAAAGGATCTTTTTTATTTCCATTTTGCGTCCAAAATGTCCACTGAAGAAGTAAAAATAAATGAACTCACTTCGGTATAATAAGACATGTGAAAATCAATAAAACGATATGGTGCTCGCTTATTGTTTTCATTGCGTAAAAATATTCAAAAAACACATTTCGACAAATTAAACATCGAAATAATGAATAAAGGATCTTTTTTGTTTCCATTTTGTGTCCAAAATGTCCACTGAAGAAGTAGAAATAAATGAACTCACTTCGGTATAATAAGACATGTGAAATTCGATAAAACGATATGGTGCTCGCTTATTGTTTTCATTGCGTAAAAATATTCAAAAAACACATTTCGACAAATTAAACATCGAAATAATGAATAAAGGATATTTTTTATTTCCATTTTGCTTCCAAGATGTTCACTGAAGAAGTAGAAATAAATGAACTCACTTTATCATAATAAGACATGTGAAATTCAATAAAACAATATAGTGCTCGCTTATTGTTTTCATTGAGTAAAAATATTTAGAAAAAACATTTCGACAAATTAAACATCGAAATAATGAATAAAAGGATCTTTTATTTCTATTTTGCGTCCAAGATGTCCTACTAGAAGTAGAAATAAATGAACTCACTTCGGTATATTAAACATGTGTGAAATTCAATAAAACGATATGGTGCTCGCTTATTGTTTTCATTGCGTAAAAAATATTCTAAAAAACACATTTCGGACAAATTCAACATCGAAATAATGAATAAAGGATCTTTTTTTCCATTTTGCGTCCAAGATAAGTCCATACTGAAGAAGTAGAAATAAATGAACCATACTTCCGGTATAATAACATGTGAAATTAATAAAAACGATATGGTGACCAGGCTATTTTTACAGGTAAAAATATTCAAAAAAACACATCTTTCGACAAATTAAACATCGGAAATAATGAATAAAGCGTGATCTTTTTTTCCATTTTGCGTCCAAGATGTCACACTGAAGAAGTAGAAATAAATGAACCTACTCGGTATAATAAGACATGTGAAAATTCAATAAAACGATATGGTGCTCGCTATTGTTTTTTTTCATTGCGTAAAAATATTCAAAAAACACATTTCGACAAATTAAACATCTGAATAATGAATAAAGGACTTTTTTTTCCATTTTGCGTCCAAAGATTCCACTGAAGAAGAGAAATAAATGAACTCTACTCGGTGATAATAAGACATGTGGAAATTCAATAAACGATATATGGTGCTCGCTTATTGTTTCATTGGTGTAAAATCTCAAAAAACATTATTTCGACAAATTAAACATCGAAATAATTGAATAAAGGATCTTTTTATTTCCATTTGCGTCCAAGATGTCCACTATGAAGAAGTAGAAATAAAATGAACTCACTTCGGTATAATAAGACATGTGAAATTAACAAACGATATGGTGTGCCATTACTTTTTCATCTGCGTAAAATATTCAAAAATCACATTTCGACAACTAAACATCGAAATAATGAATAAAGGATCTTTTTCCATTTTCGTCCAAGATGTCCACGAAGAAGTAGAAATAAATGAACTCACTTGGTATAATAAGACAGTGTGAAATTCACATAAAACGATGTGCTCGCTTATTGTTTTCCATTGGTGCAAAAAAAGTTCAAAAGCATTCTTCGACAAATTAAACATCGAAATAATGAATAAATGATCTTTTTATTTCCATTTGTACCAAGATGTCCACTGTAGAAGTAGAAATAAAATGAACTCACTTTCGGCATAATAAGACATGTGAAATTGAATAAAAAGATATGGTGCTCCTTATTGTTTTCATTGCGGTAAAAATAGAAAACACATTGCGACAAATGCTAACATCGAAATAATGAATAAAGGATCTTTTATTTCCATTTTGCGTCCAAGATGTCCACTGAAGAAGTAGAAATAAAGAACTCTACCGGTATAATAAGCATACGTGAAATTCAATAAAACGATATGGTGCTCGTTATTGTTTTCATTGCGTAAAGAACATTCAAAAAACACATTTCTATCAAATCAAAATCGAATAATGAATAAAGATTCTTTTTTTTCCATTTTGCGTCCAAGATGTCCAATGAAGAAGAGAAATAAATGAACTCACTTCGGTATAATAAGACATGTGAAATTCAATAAAACGATATGGTGCTCGCTTATTGTTTTCATTGTAAAAATATTCAAAAAACAATTTCGACAAACACAACATCGAAATAATGAATAAGCGATCTTTTTTTATTTCCATTTTGCGTCCAAGATGTCCACTGAAGAAGTAGAAATAAATGAACTCACTCATAATAAGACATGTGAAATTCAATAAAACGATATGGTGCTCGTTATTGTTTCTGACGTAAAAAATATTCAAAAACACATTCTCTGACAATGAAACATCTAGAATAATGCAATAAAGGATCTTTTTATTCCATTTTGTGTCCAAGATGTCCACTCTGAAGAGTAGAAATAAATGAACTTCCTTCGGTATATAATGCGAAGACATTGAAATTCAATAAAAACGATATGGTGCTCGCTTATTGTTTTCATTGCGTAAAAAATATTGAAAAAACACATCTTCGACAAATTAAACATCGAAATAATGAATAAAGGATTCTTTTATTTCCATTTTGCGTCCAAGATGTCCACTGAAGAAGTAGAATTAAATGATCTCTGGTGCATAATAACATGTGAAATTCAATAAAACGATATGGTGCTGCTTATTGTTTTCATTGCGTAAAAATATTCAAAAAAAACAATACTTGACAAATTAAGATCGAAATAATGAATAAAGGATCTTTTTTTTTCCATTTTGCGTCCAGATGATACTGAAGAAGTAGAAATAATGAACTCTCACCGGTATAATAACATTCGTGAAATCATACAAACGATATGGTGACGGCTTATTGTCCTTTCATTGCGTAAAAAATATTCAAAAAACATTTCGACAAATTAAACATCGGAAATAATGAATAAAGGATCTTTTTTCCATTTTGCGTCCAAGATGTCCAATGAAGAAGTAGAAATAAAATGAACTCCACTTCGGTATAATAAGACAGTGAAATTCAATAAAACGATATGGTGCTGCTTCGTTTTCATGTAAAAATATTCCAAAACACATTCGACAAATAACACGGAAATAATGAATGGAAGGATCTTTTTATTCCTTATTTTTGCGTCCTAAGATGTCCACTGAAGAAGTCAGAAATAAATGAACTCACTTGTATATAAGACATGAAATTGGCCAAAAATGAGAGGAGTTTCGCTTATTCTTTTCATTGCAAAAATATTCAAAAAACATTTACATTAAAATCGAAATAATTGAATAAATGATCTTTTTTTTCCATTTGCGTCCAAGATGTCCACTGAAGAAGTAGAAATAAAATGAACTCACTTCGGTAGTAATAAGACATGTGAGAATTCAATAAAACGATATGGTGCTCAGTTATTGTTTCATTGCGTAAAAAATATTCAAAAAAACACATTTCGAACAATTAAACATCGAAATAATGAATAAAGATTATTTCCGGCATTTTGCGTCCAAGATGTCCACATCAAAGAAGTAGAAATAAATGAACTTACTGTGTATAATAAGAATGTGAAATTCAATAAAACGATATGGTGCCCTTCATTGTTTTCATTGCTGTAAAAATATTCAAAAAACACATTTCGACAAATTAAACATATGAAATACAGAATAAAGGATCTTTATTTCCCCATTTTGCGTCCAAGATGTCCACTGGAAGAAGTAGAAATAAATGAACTCACTTCGGTATAATAAGACATGTGAAATCCAAAAAAACGATATGGTGCTCTGCTTATTGTTTTCATTGCGAAAAATATTAAAAAAACATCATTTGACAAATTAAACATCGAAATAACAAAAGGATGTTTTCTTCCATTTTTTGCGTCCAAGAGCCACTGATAGAAGTAGAAATAAATGAACTCACTTTCCGGCATAATAAAACATTGAAATTCAATAACGATATGGTGCTCGCTTATTGTTTTCATTCGTAAAAAATATTCAAAAAACCATTACTCGACAAATTAAAAACGAAATAATGAATTAAAGGATCTTTTTTTATCATATTTGAGTCCAAGAGTCCACTTTGAAGTAGAAATAAAATGAACTCTACTTCGGTATAATAAGACATGTGAAATCAATAAAACGATAGTGGTGACCGCTCTTGTTTT
The DNA here is from genome assembly GCA_013235015.1 of Araneus ventricosus. Lineage (NCBI taxonomy): Eukaryota > Metazoa > Arthropoda > Arachnida > Araneae > Araneidae > Araneus > Araneus ventricosus. The sequence continues at coordinate 33,986 of BGPR01013844.1, read as the reverse complement.
CATTGCGTAAAAATATTCAAAAAACACATTCGGACAAATTAAAACGATCGAAATAAGAATAAAGGATCTTTTTTTCCTTATGCGTCCAAGATGTCACACTGAAGAAGTGAAATAAATCAACTTCACTTCGGTATAATAAACATGAAATCTCAATAAAACGATATGGTGCTCGGGCTATTGTTTTCATTGCGTGTAAAAAATATTCAAAAAAAAACACATTTCGACAAATTAAACATCGAAATAATGAATAAAGGAGATCTTTTTATTTCCATTTTCGTCCAAAGATGTCCACTAAGAGTAGAAATAATGAACTAATTCTCTTCGGTAGTAATAAGCATTACGTGAAATTCAATAACGATATGGTGACCGCTTATTGTTTCATTGCAGTAAAAATATTCAAAAAACACATTTCACAAATTAAACATCGAAATAAGTAATAAAGGATCTTTTTTCCATTTTGAGTCCAAGATGCTCCACTTGAAAGAAGTAGAAATAAATCAACTCACTTGGTATAATAAGACATGAAATTCAATAAAACGATATGGTGCTTCGCTTATTTCATGTGCGAAAAATATTCAAAAAAACACATTTCGACAAATTAAACATCGAAATAATGAATGTCGGATCTTTTTTATTTCCATTTTGCAGTCCAAGATGTCCACTGAGAAGAAGTAGAAATAAAATGAACCTACTTCGGTAAATAAGACTATGTGAAATTCAATAAAACGATAGGTGCTCGCTTATTGTTTTCATTGCTAAAATAATTCAAAAAACACATTTCTTTGACAAATTAAACATCGAAATAATGAATAAAGGATCTTTTTTTTTTCCATTTTGTGTCCAAGATGCGCCACTGAAAAGTAGAAATAAATGAACTCACTGGTATATATAAGACATGTGAAATTCAATAAAAACGACTATGGTGCTCGCTTATTGTTTCATAAAAATATTCAAAAACACATTTCGACAAATTAAACATCGAAATAATGAATAAAGGATCTTTTTTATTTCCATTTTGCGTCCAAGATGTCCACTGAGTAGAAATAAATGAACTCATTTCGCATAATAAGACATGTAAATTGAATAAAACGATATGGTGCTCGCTTATTGTTTTCATTTGCAAAATATATCTGGAAAACATACTATGACGACAAATTAAACATCAATAGAATAAAGGATCTTTTTTTATTTCCATTTTGCGTCCAAGATGTCCACTGAAGAAGTAGAAATAAATGAACTCACTTCGGTATAATAAGACATGTGAAATTCAATAAAACGATATGGATTCTCGCTTATTGTTTTCATTGCGTAAAAATATCTAAAAAACCACATTTCGACAAATTAAACATCGAAATAATGAATAAAGGATCTTTTATTTCATTTGCGTCCAAGAGTTCACTGAAGAAGTAGAAACAATGAACTCACTTAGGTATAATAAGAACTGAAATTCAATAAAACGATATGAGTGCTCGCTTATTGTTTCATTGCGTAAAAATATTCAAAAAACACATTTCGACAAATTAAACATCGAAATAATGGGATCTTTTATTTCCATTTTAGTCCAAGATGTCCCACTGAAGAAGTAGAAATAAATGAACTCACTTTCGTATAAAAGACATGTGAAATTCAATAAAACGATATGGTGACCGCTTATTGTTTTCATTGCGTAAAAATATTCAAAAAAACACATTTAGACAAATCGAAATAATGAATGGATCTTTTTTTCCATTTTGCGTCCAAGATGTCTCCACTGAAGAAGTAGAAATAAAACTTACTTCGGCATAATAAGACATGTGAAATTCAATAAAACGATATGGTGCTCGCTTATTGTTTTCTTTCATTGCTTAAAAATATTCAAAAACACATTTCGACAAATTAAACATCGTGAAATAATGAATAAAGGATCTTTTTTTTCCATTTGCGTCCAAGATGTCTACACTGAAGAAGTAGAAATAAAATGAACTCACTCGATATATAAGACATGTGAAATTCAATAAAAACGATATGGTGCTCTAGCTTATTCTTTCATTGCGTAAAATATTCAAAAAACACATTTCGGCAAATTAAACATCGAAATAATGAATAGAAGATCTTTTTTTATTTATTTTGCGTCCAAGATGTCCACTGAAGAAGTAGAAATAAATGAACTTTCACTTGGTGTAATAAGATATGTGAAATTCATAAAACGATATGGTGCTCGCTTATTGTTTCATTGGCGTAAATATCACAAAAACACATTTCGACAAATTATGCAAATAATGAATAAAGGATCTTTTTATTCCATTTTAGACCAAGATGCCACGAAGAAGTGAAATAAATGAACATCGGCATACATGTGAAATTCAATAAAACGATAGTGGTCTCAAGCTTATTGTTTTATTGTAAAATATTCAAAAAACACTATTTCGACAAATTAAACAACGAAATAATGAATAAAGCGATCTTTTTACTTCCATTTGAGTCCGCAGATGCCATTCTGAAGAAGTAGAAATAAATGAACTCACTTCGTATAAAAGACATGTGAAATTCAATAAAAACGATATGGTGACCGCTTATTGTTTCATTGCGTAAAAATATTCAAAAGTCAATATTACGTAAAACATCGAAATAATGTGAAAATAAAGGATCTTTTTCCATTTTGCGTCCAAGATGTCCACTGAGAAGTAGAAATAAATCAACCACTGGTATATTAAGACATGTGAAATTCAATAAAACGATATGGTGTCAGCTTTTGTTATCGTAAAAATATTCAAAAAAAACACATTTGACAAATTCAAACACGAAATAATGAATAAAGGATCTTTTTTATTTCCATTTTGCGTCCAAGATGTCCCACTGAAGAAGTAGAAATAAATGAACTCACTCTTTCGGTATAATAAGACATGGAAATTCAATAAAACGATATGGTGTTTCTGCGCTTTATTGTTTTCATTGCGTAAAAATATTCAAAAAAACACATTCGACTTAAACATCGAAATAATGAATAAAGGATCTTTTTTGTTTCATTTTCGTCCAAGATGTCCACACCTGAAGAGTAGGAATAAATGAACTCACTTCGATAATAAGACATGTGAAATTCAATAAAACGATATGGTGCTCCGTATTGTTTTCATACGTAACATTCAAAAAACACATTTACAAATTAACACGAAATAATGAATAAAGGATCTTTTTTATTTCCATTTTGCGTACCAAGATGTCCAATTGAAGAAGTAGAAATAAATGAACTCACTTGGTATATTAAGAATGGAATTTCAATAAATGATATGGTGCTCGCTTTATTGTTTTCATTGGTAAAATATTCAAAAAAACAATCATTTGACAAATTAAACATCGAAATAACGTGAATAAGGATCTTTTTTATTTCCATTTGCGTTCCAAGATGTCCACTAAGAAGTAGAAATAAATGAACTCACTGGTATAATAAGACAGTGAAATCTTCAATAAAATTGATATGGTGCTCGCTTATTGTTTCATGCGTAAAAAATATTCCAAAAAACACTTTACGACAAATTATCATCGAAATAATGAATAAAGCTGATCTTTTTTTTCCATTTGCGTCCAAGATGTCCTACTGAAGAAGTAGAAATAAACGAACTCACTTCGGTATAATAAGACATGTGAAATTCAACAAAACGATATGGTGCTCAGCTATTGTTTTCTTATTGCGTAAAAATATTCAAAAAACACATTTCGACAAATTAAACAATGAAATAATGAATAAAGGATCTTTTATTTCCATTTGCGTCCAAGATGTCCACACTATAGAATAAAAATGAACCACTGGTATAATAAGACATGTGAAATTCAATAAACGATATGGTGCTTCGCTTTATTGTTTTCATTGCGTAAAATATTCATAAAACACATTTCGAACATATCGAAATAATGGTCAAAGGGATCTTTTTTTTTTTTTCCATTTCTCAAGATGTCCACTGGAAGAAGTAGAAATAAAATGAAATCACTTGGCATAATAAGACATGTAAATTCAATAAAACGATATGGCTCGTTTGTCTGCTTCATTGCGTAAAATATTCAAAAAACACATTTCGAAAAATTAACATCGAATAATAATAAAGGATCTTTTTATTTCCATTTTGAGTCCAAGATGTCCACTGAAGAAGAAGAAATAAATGAACTCACTTGCAATACGATGACATGTGAAATGCCAATAAAAACGATAGGTGCTCGCTTATTGTTTTCTATTGCGTAACAATATAAAAAACACATTTCGGACCAAATTAAAACATCGATAATCAAAGAATAAAGGATCTTTTATTTTCATTCGTCCAATATGTCCACCAAAGAAGTCAGAAATAGATGAACTACTTTATATTAAGACATGAATAATAAAACGATATGGAAGCTCGCTATTGTTTCATCGATGCTTAAAAATATTCAAAAAAAACACATTCGACAAATTAAACATCTGAAATAATGAATAAAGGATCTTTTTTTTCCATTTTGCGCCAAGATGTCCACTGAAGAAGTAGAAATAAAATGAACTCACTTCGGTATAATAAGACATGTGAAATTCAATAAACGATATGTGCTCATTGTTTCTTACTGCCGTATTCAAAAAAACAGACTGACAAATTAAACATCGAAATAATGAATAAATGGATCTTTTTGGCGATTTCCATTTTCGTCCAAGATGTCCAACTGAAGAAGTAGAAATGATCGAACCTACTTCGGTGTAAGACATGTGAAACTAACAAAACGAGGCGAATATGTTCGCTTTATTGTTTTACATTGCGTAAAAATATTAGAAAAAACACATTTCTGAAAATTAAACATCGAAATAATGAATAAGTCGATCTTTTATCATTTTGTGTCCAAGATGTCCATTACACGAAGAAGTAGAAATAAATGAACTCACTTCGGTATAATAGCATTGAAATTCAATAAAACGGATATTGTTGCTTATTGTTTTCATTGGTAAAACTAAAAAACACATTTGACAAATTAAACATCGAAATAAGAGGATCTTTTTATTTCATTTTGCGTCTAAGATGTCCAGCATGAAGAAGTAGAAATAAATGAACTCACTTCGCATAATAAAACGTACATGTGAAATTTATAAGATATTGCTCTCTGGTGCTTCTATTGTTTTCATTGCGTAAAATATATTCAAAAACCATTTCGATAAATTAAACAACGAAATAATGAATAAAGGATCTTTTATTTCCATTTTGCGTCCAAGATCCACTGAAGCAAGTAGAAATTAAATGAACTCTCACTTCGGTATAATAACAGGTGAAATTAATAAAACGATATGGTGCTCGCTTATTGTTTCATGCGTAAAAAGATTCAAAAAAAATCACATTTACAACTATCGAAATAATGTCAAAGGATCTTTTTTCCATTTTCATGTCCGATGCCAATAGAAGTAGGAAATAAATGAACTACTGGTATAATAAGATGTGAAATTCAATAAAATCGATATGGTGCTCGCTATTGTTTTCATTGGTAAAAATATTCAAAAACAACATTTCTTGAACAAATAACATCGAAATAATGAATAAAGGATATTTTTTATTTCCATTTTGTGTCCAAGATATCCACTGAAGAAGTGCTGAAATAAATGAACTCACTTCGGTAATAAAGACATGTGAAATTCAATAAAACGATATGGTGAACGCTTCTTGTTTTCTTTCTAAGTAAAATATTCAAAAAAAACACATTCCCTCGACAAAAAAAACATCGGAAATAATGAATATAGATCTTTATATTTTGCCATCCAAGATGTCGCCACCGAAGAAGCGAAATAAATGAACTCACTCGGCATAATAAGACATGTGAAATTCAATAAACCGATATGTGCTCACCATTATTTTTTATTGCGTAAAATATTCAAAACACATTTTCGACAAATTAAACAACGAACAGTAATAAAGGATCTTTTATATCTCTTTTGTCCCAAGATCCACTGAAGAAGTAGAAAACAGAACTCACTTCGGTATTTTAAGACATGTGAACTTAACAAAACGATATGCGGCTCGCTTATTGTTTCATTGCTGTAAAAATATTCAAAAAAACAGATTTCTGACAAATTAAATATCGAAATAATGAATAAAGGATATTTTTTCATTTTGCCCAAGATGTCCACTAAGAAGTGAAATAAATGATCCTCACTTCGGTATAATAGAAGAGCAGTGAAATTCAATAAAACGATAGGTGCTCGCTTATTGTTTCATTGCGTAAAAAATGATTCAAAAACACATTTCGACAAATTAACATCGAAATAATGAATAAAGGATCTTTTTATTTCCATTTTGCGTCCAAGATGTCCACTGGAAGAAGTTAGAAATAAATGAACTCACTTGGTATATAAGACATGTGAAAATCAATAAAACGATAAGGTGAAGTGTGCGCTTGTTTTCATTGCGAAGCAAATCTTTAAAAAAAACACATTTCTGACAAATTAAACATCGAAATAATGAATAAAGGATCTTTTTTTTTTCCATTTTGCGTCCAAGTATCACTCGAAGAAGAGAAATAAATGAACTCACTTCGGTATGCAATAAGACATGTGAAATCATAAAACGATATGGTGCTCGCTTATTGTTTTCATTATGCAAAATATTCAAAACACATATTTCGACAAATAAACATCGAAATAATGTAAAGATATTTTTTATTTCCATTTTGCGTCCAAGATATCCATAATGAAGAAGTGTAGAAATAAAGTGAACTCACTGTCATAATAAGACATTGAAATTCAATAAAACGATATGGTGCAACGCCATTGCTTTCATTGCGTAAAATATTCAAAAAACACATATCGACATAAATTAAACATCGAAATAAAGAATAAAGGATCTTTTTTATTTCCATTTGCGTCCAATATGTCCACTGAAGAAGTAGGAAATAAATGAACTCATCACTTCTGCAATAATAAGAGCAGTGAAATTCAATAAAACCAGATATGGTGCTCGCTATTGTTTCTACTTGAAAAAAATATTCAAAAACACATTTCGACAAATTTAAACATCGAAAATGAATAAAGATCTTTTTTTTTTTTCCATTTTGCGTCCAAGATGTCCACTGAAGAAGTAGAAATAAAATGAACTCACTTCGTGTATAATAAGACATGTGGAAATTTCACAGAAATGATATGGTGCTCGCTTATTGTTTTCATTCGTGTAAAATATTCAAAAAAAAACACATTTCGACAAATTAAAAATCGAAATAATGAATAAAGGATCTTTTATTTCCATTTTGTACCAAGATGTCCACGCAAGAAGTAGAAATAAATGAACTCACTCGGTATAATATACATGATGAAATTCACTAAAACGATATGGAAGTCGCTTATTGTTTCTTTACGGTAAAAATATTCAAAAAAACACATTTCGACAAATTAAACATCAATAATGAACAGGATCTTTTATTTCATTTTGGTACGTCCAAGATCGCCACTGAAGAAGTAGAAATAAAAAACTCACTTCGCATAATAAACATGTGAAATTCTATAAAACGATATGAGTCCTTGCTTATTGTTTTATTGCGTAAAAAATATTCAAAAAACACATTTCTGACAAATTAAACAACGGTGAAATAATGAATAAAGGATCTTTTTTTATTATTCCATTTTGTCGTCCAAGATACATCCATGAAGAAGTAGAAATGAATTGAATTCCTCGGTATAATACATGACGTGAAATTCAATCGATATGGTGCTCAGCTTACTGTTTTCTTAGGTAAAATATATTCAAAAACACATTTCGACAAATTAAACATCGAAATAATTGAATAAAGTGATCTTTTTTCCATTTTGTCGTCCAAGATGTCCACTGAAGAAGAGAAATAAATGAACCACTTCGGTATATATAGACATCGTGAAATTCAATAAAACGATATGGTGCTGCTTATTGTTTTCATTGCGTAAAATATTCAAAAAAACACATTTGACAAATTAAACATCGAAATAATGAATAAAGGATCTTTTTTTTATCCATTTTGCGCCCAAGATGTCCACTCAAGAAGTAGAAATAAATGAACTCACTTACTATAATAAGACATTGAAATTTAAACAATGGTGTCTGCTATATTGTTTCATTGCGTAAAAATATTCAAAAACATTTGACGACAAATTAAACATCGAAATAATGAATAAAGGATATTTTTTATTTCCATTTGCGTCCAAGATATCCACTGAAGAGAGAAATAAATGAACTCACTTCGGCATAATAAGATATGTGGAAATTCAATAAATCGATATGGTGACGCTCTTGTTACTGTAAAATATTCAAAAAAACACATTTCTGACAAATAAAAACATCGAAATAATAATAAAGGATATTTTTATTTCCATTTTGCGTCCAAGATATCCGCCGAAGAAGTAGAAATAAAATAACTCACTGCATAATAAGAGTATGTGAAATTCAATAAACGATCATGGTGTCGCTTATTGTTTTCATTGCGTAAAAATATATTCAAAAAACATATTACGACAAATTAAACATCGAAATAATAATAAGGAATTTTTATTTCCTTTGAGTCCAAGATATATCCCACTGAAGAAGTGAAATAAATGCAACTCAATCTTCGGTATATATTAAGACATGTGAAATTCTAATAAAACGAGTATGGTGCTCGCTTATTGTTTTCATCTGCGTAAAATATTCAAAAACACATTTGACAAATTAAACATCGAAATAAGTGAATAAAGGATATTTTTATTTCCATTTTTCAAGATATCCTCACTGAAGAAGTAGAAATAAATGAACTCAATTTTTCATAATGAGAATGTGAAATTCAATAAAACAATATGGTACCGGCTATTGTTTTCATTGAGTAAAATATAGAAAACATTTAGACTAAATGAAACATCGAAAAATGAATAATGCATTTATTTCCATTTTGCTTCCAAAATGTACACTGAAGAAGTAGAAATAAATGAACTCACTTTTGGCATGATGAGACATGTGAAATTCAATAAACAATAGTAGCGCTTATTGTTTTTGAGTAAAAAATATTTAGAAAAAACATTTCGACAAATTCAAACATCCGAAATAATGAATAAAGCATTTTTTTTAATTTCATTTGCTTCCTAAATGATCACTGAAGTCAGCAGAATATAAGAACTCCTTCGGCATAATAAAACATGCGAAATCAATAAAACGATATGGTGCTGCATTTATTTCTTTCATTGCGTAAAACTATAAAAAACACATTTCGACAAATTAAACATCGAAATAATGAATAGGTTCTTTTTTTATTTCCACTTTGCAGTCCAAGATGTCCACACTGAAGAAGGTAGAAATAATGAACCTCACTTTGGTATATAAGACATGTGAAATTCAATAAACGATATATGTCCTTATTGCTTTCATTGCGTAAAAATATTCAAAACAACATTTCGACAAATTAAACATCGAAATAATGAATAAAGGATCTTTTTTATTTCCATTTTTCGTCCAAGATGTCCACTGAAGAAGTAGAAAAATGAACTCACTGGTATAATAACATGAAATTCAATAAACGATATGGTGCTCGCTTATTGTTTTCTATTGTGTAAAATATTCAAAAAAACTTTCGACAAATTAAACATCGAAATAATGAATAAAGGATCTTTTTTTTTCCATTTTATGTCCAAGATGTCCACTGAAGAAGTAGAAATAAATGAACTCACTTCTGGTATAATAAGACATGTGAAATTCAATAAAACGATATGGTGCTTCGCTTCATTCATGCAAAATATTCAAAAAACACATTTCGACAAATAAAAAACAACGAAATAATGAATAAAGGATCTTTTTATTTCCATTTTGCGTCCAAGATGTCCACCTGAAGAAGTAGAAAAAAATGAACTCACTTCGGTATAATAAGACATGTGAAATTCAATAAAACGATAGGTAAAGCTCGCTTATTGTTTTCATTGCGTAAAAATATTCATAAAACACATTTCGACACTAAACATCGAAATAATGAATAAGGATCTTTTTTATTTCCATTTGCGTCCAAGATGTCCACTGAAGAAGTAGAAATAGAACTCACTTCGGTATAATAAGACAGGAAATTCAATAAACGATATGGTGCTCGCTTACTGTTTTCATTGCGTAAAAATATCAAAAACACATTATGACAAATTCAAACATCAAATAATGAATAAAGGATCTTTTTTTCCATTTTGCGTCCAAGATGTCCACTGAAAGCAAGAAATAAATGAACTATTTCGGTATAATAAGACATGTGAAATTCAATAAACGATATGGTGCTCCTTATTGTTTTCTTACTATGCAAAAATATTCAAAAACACATTTCGCAAATTAAACATCGAAATAATGAATAAAGGATCTTTTTATTTCCATTTGCGTCCAAGATGCCACTGAAGAAGTAGAAATAAATGAACTCACTTCGGTATAATAAGACATGTGAAATTCAAAAACGATATGGTGCTCGCTTATTGTTTTCATTGCGTAAAAAAATATTCAAAAAAACACACTAAATTAAACATCGAAATAATGAATAAAGGATATTTTTATTTCCATTTTGCGTCCAAGATATCCACTGAAGAAGTAGAAATAAATGAACTTACTTCGGCATATTACATGTGAAATTCAATAAACGATATGGTGCACGCTTCTTGTTTTCATTATGTAAAAATATTCAAAAAACACATTTCGACAAATAAAACATCGAAATAATGAATAAAGGATATTTTTTATTTCCATTTGCGTCCAAGATATCCGCTGAAGAAGTAGAAATAAATGAACTCACTTCGGCATAATAAGACATGTGAAATTCAATAAAACGATATGGATTGCTCGCTTATTGTTTTCATTGCGTAAAATATTCCAAAAAACACATTTCGACAAAAACATCGAAATAATGAATAAAGGATATTTTTATTTCCATTTTGGTCCAAGATATCCACTGAAGAAGTAGAAATAAATGAACTCACTTCGGTATAATAAGACATATGTGAAATTCAATAAACGATATGGTGCTCGCTTATTGTTTTTTGGTCGTAAAAATATTCAAAACACATTTCGACAAATTAAACATCGAAATAATGAATAAAGGGATATTTTTTATCCATTTTCGTCCAAGATGTCCACGCTAGAAATAAATGAACTCACTTCGATAATAAGACATGTGAAATTCAATAAAACGATATGGTGCTCTATTGTTTTCATTGGTCGTAAAAATAAAAAAAACACATTTCGACAAATTAAACATCGAAATAATGAATAAAGGATCTTTTTTATTTCCATTTTGAGTCCAAGATGTCACTGAAGAAGAAGAAATAAATGAACTCACTTCGGCATAATAAGACATGTGAAATTCAATAAAACGATATGGTGCTCAAGCTTATTGTTTTCATTGCGTAAAATATTCAAAAACACATTTCGACAAATTAAACATCGAAATAAAAGAAAGGATCTTTTTATTTCCATTTTGCGTCCAATATGTCCACTGAAGAAGTAGAAATAAATGAACTCACTTCGGCATAATAAGACATGTGAAATTCAATAAAACGATATGGTGTCACTTATTGTTTTCTATGCGTAAAATATTCAAAAACACATTTCGACAAATTAAACATCGAAATAATGAATAAAGGATTCTTTTTTTTTCCATTTTATGTCTCAAGATGTCCACTGAAGAAGTAGAAATAAATGAACTCACTTCGGTATAATAAGACATGTGAAATTCAATAAAACGATATGGTGTAGCTTATTGTTTTCATTGCGTAAAATATTCAAAAACATTTCGACAAATTAAACATCGAAATAATGAATAAAGGATCTTTTTTATTTTATTTTGCGTCAAGATGTCCACTGAAGAAGTAGAAATAAATGAAATACTCTCGGCATAATAAAACATGTGAAATTCTATAAAAACGATAAGGGCTCGCTTATTGTTTTCATTGCGTAAAATATTCAAAAACACATTTCGACATTAAACAACGAAAATGAATAAAGGATTTTTTATTTCCATTTTGCGTCCAAGATGTCCACTGAAGAAGTAGAAATAAATGAACTCACTCGGTATAATATGTGAAATTCAATAAAACGATATGGTGCTCGCTTATTGTTTTCATTGCGTAAAATATTCAAAAACACATTTCGACAAATTAAACATCGAAATAATGAATAAAGGATCTTTTTTTTTCTTATTTGCGTCCAAGATGTCGTCACTGAAGAAGTAGAAATAAAATGAACACTTCAGTATAATAAGACATGTGAAATTCAATAAACGATATGGTGTCGCACATTGTTTTCAATGCGTAAAAATATTCAAAAAACACATTTCGACAAAAACATCGAAATAATGAATAAAGGATCTTTTTTTTTATTTCCATTTTGCGTCCAAGATGTCCACTGAAGAAGTAGAAATAAATGAACTCACCTCGTATAATAAGACATGTGAAATTCAATAAAACGATATGGTGCTTCGCTTATTGTTTTCATTGCGTAAAAATATATTCAAAAAACACATTTCGACAAATTAAACATCGAAATAATGAATAAAGGATCTTTTTTATTTCCATTGCGTCCAAGATGTCCACTGAAGAAGTAGAAATAAATGAACCACTTCGGTTATTAAGACATGTGAAATTCAATAAAACTGATATGGTGCTCGCTTGTTTTCATTGCGTAAAATATTCAAAAAAAACATTTCGACAAATAAACATCGAAATAATGAATAAAGGATCTTTTATTTCCATTTTGCGTCCAAGATGTCCACTGAATAAGTAGAAATAAATGAACTCACTTTGGCATAATAAGACATGTGAAATTCAATAAAACGATATGGTGCTTGGTTATTGTTTTTCTTATGCGTAAAATATTCAAAAACACATTTTCGACAAATTAAACATCGAAATAATGAATAAAGGATATTTTTTATTTCCATTTTGCGTCCAAGAAATATCCACTGAAGAAGTAGAAATAAAATGAACTCACTTCTGGCATAATAAGACATGTGTGAAATTCAATAAACGATATGGTACGCTTCTTTGTTTTCATTGCGTAAAAATATCAAAAAACACATTCGACAAATAAAACATCGACATAATGAATATAGGATCTTTTTTATTTCCATTTTGCGTCCAAGATGTCCACTGAAGAAGTAGAAATAAATGAACTCACTTCGGATAATAAACACATGTGAAATTCAATAAAACGATATGGTGCTCGTTATTGTTTTCATTGCGTAAAAAAATATTCAAAAAACACATTTCGACAAATTAAACAACGAAATAATGAATAAAGGATCTTTTATTTCCATTTTCCGTCCAAGAGTACTGAAGAAGTAGAAATAAAATGAACTCACTTGGTATAATAAGAATGTGAAATTCAATAAACGATATGGTGCTTCGCTTATTGTTTCTATGCGTAAAAAAATATTCAAAAACACATTTGCACAAATTAAAACATCGAAATAATGAACAGTGATATTTTTATTTCATTTTTTGCTTCCAAGATATCCACTGAAGAAATAGAAATAATGATTCACTTTCAGTATAATACACTGGAAAGTCAATAAAAACAATATGGTACTCGCTTATTGTTTTCATTAGTAAAAATATTTAGAAAAAAACATTTAGACAAATGAAAACATCGAAAAATGAATAAAGTCATTTTTTTATTTCCCATTTACTGTTTCCAAAATACAGTCACGAAGAAGTAGAAAATAAATGAACTCACTTTGGTGATGAGACATGGAAATTCTAATAAATCAATATAGTGTTTGTATTGTCTTCTCATTGATAAAATATTTAGAAAAACATTTCGAACCAAATTAAGATCGAAATACTAATCAAAAGCATTTTTTAATTCCTTATTTGTTTCCAAGATGCCACTGGAAGAAGTAGAAAACAAATGAACTCACTTCGGTATATTAAGACATGTGAACAATAAAACGATATGGTGCCTGCATTGTTTTCATTCGTGTAAAAACATCATTCTAAAAAAACACTTTTCGACAATTAAATCATCGAAATAATGAAGAAAGGATCTTTTTTTGCATTCCATTTTGCGTCCAAGATGTCCACTTAAAGTAGAAATAAAATGAACCAATTTACTGATTAATAAGACATGTGAAATTCAATAAAACGGAATAGTGACTCGGTATTGTTTTCATCGGTGTCAATATTCAAAAACACATTTCGGACAAATTAAACATCGAAAGTAATTAAATAAAGGATCTTTTTTTCCATTTTATGCGTCCAAGATGTCCACTGAAGAAGTAGAAATAAAATGAACTCACTTCGGTATAATAAGACATGTGAAATTCAATAAAACGATATGGTGTCGTTTTATTGTTTCACAAAAATATTCAAAAACACATTTCGCACAAATTAAACATCGAAATAATGAATAACCTGGATCTCTTTTTAGATTCATTTTACTCAAGATCCGTTGTCCACTGCGAAGAAGTAGAAATAAATGAACTCACTGTATAATAATACATGAGAAATTCAATAAAACGTTAGTGCTCGTTCATTGTTTTCTCTGCGTAAAATAGATTCAAAAACACATTTCGACAAATTAACATCGCAATAGAATAAAGGATCTTTTTTTTATTTCCATTTTGTGTCCAAGATGTCCAACTGAAGAAGTAGAAATAAATGAACCTACTTCGGCATACAATAAGACATGTGAAATTCATAATAAAACGATATGAGTGCTCAAGCTTATTGTTTTCATTGCATAAAAAATATTCAAAAACACATTTCGACAAATTCAAACAACGAAATAAAGAATAAAGGATCTTTTATTTCCATCTTTGCGTCCAAGATGTCACTGAAGAAGTAGAAATAAATGAACTCACTTCGGTATAATACAGATATGAAATTCATAAAAGATATAGGTGCTGCTTATTGTTTTCATTGTAAAATATTCAAAAACAGTTTGAAAATTAACATCGAAATAATGAATAAAGGATCTTTTCATTTTGCGTCCAAGATGCCACTGAAGAAGTGAAATAAATGACTCACTTCGGTATAATAAGACATGTGGAAATTCAATAAAAGGATATGGTGCTCACTTATTAGTTCATTGCGTGTAAAAATATCAAAAAAACACATTTGACAAATTAAAAATCGAATCGGAATAAAGGATCTTTTTTGTTTCATTTTGTGTCCAAGATGTCCACCGAAGAATAAGAAATAAAACTCACTTCGGCATAATAAGACATGTGAAATTCAAAAAACGATATGGTGTCAGCTTATTAAGTTTTCGCCATTGAGTAAAAATATTAGGAAAAACATTTGGAAAATTAAAATCGAAATAATGATTAAAGGATCTTTTTTTTTTCCATTTTGCATCCAAGATGTCCACTGAAGATGTAGAAATAAATGAACTACTTCGGTATAATAAAGACATGTGAAATCATTAAAACGATAAGGAAAGTTCGCTTATTGTTTTCATTGCGTAAAAATATTCAAAAATAACATTGACAAATTAAACATCGAAATAATGGATCTTTTTTATTTCCATTTGCGTCCAAGATGTCACACTGAAGAAGAGAAATAAATGAACTAATTTGGTATATTAAGAGGAAATTCAATAAAACGATATGGTGCTGCTTATTGTTTTCATTGCGTAAAAATATTCAAAAAACACATTTGACAAATGAAACATCGAAATAATGAATAAAGATCTTTTTTTTATTCCATTTTGCGTCCAAGATATCCACTGAAGAAGTAGAAATAAATGAACTCACTTTATAAGAGACATAGAAATTCAATAAAACAATATAGTGCCTCGCTTATTGTTTCATTGAGTAAATATGTGAAAAACATTTCTGACAAATTAAACATCGAAATAATGAATAAAGATTTTTTAATTTTCCATTTTGTTTCCAAGATGATCACCAGCAGCAGAATATGGAACTCACTTCCCGCATAATAAAACATGCGGAAATCAATAAACGATATTGTAAGCTCGTTTATCGTTTTATTGCGTAAAAATATTCAATAAAAAATGTCAAAAGTTGTTTCTTTTCAGAAAAATTTGAGCAAAAACACATTTCGACAAATTAAACATCGAAATAATGAATAAAGTATTTTTTTTTATCTATTTTGCTTCCAAGATATCTCTCACTAAGGAAGTAGAAATAAAACTTAATTATAGAGAAAAAGCTTTGAAGTATCTGAAAGTAATCGGAGAAACCGAATTCTTTTGCTTACTATCAAAAAAAGCATGTATCTGCAATTAATTTTTTTTATGCATTTTATCTATGAAACAAACAAAATATTTCCTTGCTAATAAATTAATCTGAAGGAGTGAAACATCTATAAGCAAATTTTTGTTCATTAATTTTTTTAATAATTCATTTTATCAGTTGTGAGTACCCACCCACCCCAAAAAAATGTAAACATATGCATCGTTAAGAAAAAGTTGTAAAGATGGGGAGAAAGGCTTAATTTATTTCCTCAGTAATGATTCTTCGAAAGATAATGTAAACTTAAGCATCATCATGAAAAGAATGCACCTATCGGAAAAAATCTACAATCAACAAGCTCATTAATTCAAGATGAACAAACATATATATTTTATCAACAGATTAATTCTTTCCATCCCAGTAGAATAACTGTTGTTCAGTAAAAGTAGCTGCTGTATGTACTTAATGACTTTGAATTGATGCATTTGTTTGTGAAAAATATGATATATTCTATAAATTGATTCTCAAACAAATTTCGACTTACCTTTTCACAGTACAGTTAGATTACTCCAATCATAAAAGGAGTGACAGTTGACGTCATTACAAAATACTGAATGGTTTCTACAATTGCAATAAATCTTCAAATTGGCAAAACTTAGATAGGAAAAATTGCGATTCTTGCCTGTTTTTCGCCAAAAAAGCGGCATTCCTCGTTATGTTGAACGCATCGCTAGGTATACGTGTGCTAATAGGGATATATATATATATATATATATATATGTACAGTAAATAAAAACATCTAATATCAATTCAGTAATTTACACAAACATACACTATAATTGCAATATACATAAATATTAGGGTTAAATGAAATTACACTATCCACAATCATACACTCAAGATACAAAAGAACACTTGACATAAAACTATTAGCACTAATAATTAGCCAAACTTGAAGTCCGGAAGGGCAGATCAAATTACTAGTTCTCTTTTCTTGTTAAATTCTTTTTTCGGGTTTTAAGGCCGGAGGGTTCCAGGTTCGAAACCCGATTCTACAGAAGATCCGCCCTGTATGTGGGCCTATGAAACGCTAAATCATACGTAGGTGGTCAAACGTCCTCCTCCTGGTGTGGTGCGGAAGTTTGGAGGTGGCAACTCAGATGTCTTCCTCGTCATCTGACCGCGTTCTGAAATACGAGATCCGTCCCAAAATAGCTCTCGAGTTGCTTCAAAATGGGACATTAATATGTATAAATTATACCAAACTTTCCAGATTTTTATACAAATGCATTTTCTATAATTTGGAAAAGTTCGTTTGCATCTTAATAAAAAAATCTGTTGTTAATTGATGAATATATCATATCAACTGCAAGATCTGTTGGTAGTTATAAACACTTTTAATGTTAATTTATGAAATTGGAAGTGAGGTTTGCTTTCCCTTTACATAATTCTTTGATTTTAACGATTCGTTTTCCTCATCTATCTAGAATTAAAAACTAATGGTATATAACTCGTTTTTTAAAATTAATTTATTAGCGGGACACTTCCAATAAGAAGATTTTTATAAAATTAGATATTTTATTTTTTAAATAACCACGTGTTATCGTCGTCTCAACAGAGCTAAGTGGACAAAAGCTGATACTCAAGGTCAACTACCCCTATAAAGTTGACAGCAAAGCTATATCTAATTGTGTATCTAAGAATTCCACCTGTCTTAACCTTTGATGCCTAAGACCATTGTAATAGTGAGACCTAAAATTACCTCTAATAGATCATTGAAATGGTCTAAAATACTTTAAAATAGTGATATTCAAAGTTTCGTAACTCGGTAAGGCTTAGTCACAGAAAAGTGGAACATTTTTTGTTCAATATTTTACCATGGAAAAATTATTTCAGTGAATAAAACTAATAGGACCGTGAGACTGTATGAAAATTTAGATAAAAAATTTAGAATTTTTTCAGCAATACATTTATTCATTCAAGCAACATAAAACATAATCCTTTACGTCATTTAATGTTGGATGTATACGCCTAAATCTAAAGTTTTAGAAATCAGCTATTCGGCGATATTTGGAGTATGCACCCTGTATATTAACGTAGGACTACGTTCTTCCCATTGGGGTCTCAGGAAGTAATTTGATTCACACGCCAAAAAGCCACAAAAAAACGTTGTATTGGAGATCCTCTATATCTCGGTAACTAATATGTAAAAAACATAACTATTGTCTTATTTTAGAGATAAAGGGTAACAACAGAAGTTACAAAAAAAAAATGAAAATCGGAATTGTAGTTCAGCGACTACTGCGTCGCAAAGTTGGGCAAAAATTCGCAATAAATTGGTGACGTCACACGCATTAGGTGCGCGCGCACTATTGGCTAACGCTCTCGCTTGAAATCAACTTCGAGAAACAAAAGAAAATCACATGTAACTTCGAGAAACAAGAGTATCGCCAGTAACTTCGAGAAACAAAAGAGTATCGCGAGTAACAAAGAGAATCCGAGGAGCTTCGAGAAACAAAAGATAATCACGCGAGTAAAGTAGTCCTACGCCTTTAACATCAGCGGCTGTTCGTAAAAGACAGTCTCCCGTCATTTTTTTCTGTATATGTCTATGCGTATCCGATAAAAAGTTTAAAAATAAATTAGACTCACTGAAATCTGCATTTATCTCTTTTTATATATTCAAACTTTTCAGTGAAATCAAGGGCAAATACCATGCCACGAAATCAGTCGGAAAGAAAGGCTGTTTCCTCCTTTAAGGAAACTGCAAACAGTTGTTTCCTGTTTGAGGACATTTTAAAACTATTATTTATAATCCATTGTCTTCGGAAGAGTAAGCTTATGACAGGAATAAACATTAACTCCTCGCGGTCGTATGTCTACTCTCTGACACCCAAGTTTTTTCACCGTTCCAGTTGTATGTCTCCTATCAGCCTTCAGATCAAAGAACAATACTGATCTTAAATTATACTAAATCGACAAGCTTCCGACAATCATAGATTTCGAAATAATATTTTACGAATTGTGTGTAAGGGTAATTACACTTTTTCGCTTCTTAAAATATTTTTTTAAAGAATAATACTCTAAAGTTATCGAAAAAAGTGTGCCTTGACATTGAAAGAAGCATTTTAAGGCCGAAGACGCCAAACTAATTATTTTTGCGACACATGTTCTCGAAAACCAGTACTTCATATTGGAGACTACTTTGCATAAAGACACACGATGGAGTACTATAAAATATAACTTTTGCATAAAATTAAAACACAGTTTTGTGTTACATATATCTAAAGTGTAAGAATGAATTCATAAATTTTGTTTCCCTTCATAATTTTGCATATTATGTAGTACTGTTCGTTCAGCGGAAATTAATTCCGACTAGCATGGCACTTATGTATAAACTTCACACCATCGGAAAGAATATTTAATGAGGATATGTTGTAAAAATGCATCTATATATTCTTCTGGTTTTACCTATACGTAGCCAAGAATACTTGATTTTATTAAGAAAAAAGCAATGATGAGTTACAACGTTATAAATAGGTTCTATCTACAATTTTAAAGAATATGGTATTTATATTATGGATTAATCATGAAAAATGCTTTATTTATGTTCATAAAATTCATCTGTTGTTCAAGGGGCAAAAGAGAAATGACTCTCGAGAAGTATCAGATACTCCTAAGAATTTCCTCGCTCTGTCCACGGACAGGAAATAATAACATCATAAAAAAAATGTGGACCAAAGGTCGTGTGAGGGAAGGTTCAAGAGGAACGAAACGATCATTTCGACTGAAACAATTCAAAATCAAGCAAGCTGAAACATTGAGAATGAGCTGCCATCTAGGGATAAGAAACGTAAAATTTGTTTTAATTTGGAAACTTATAAGTTTTTATTTTAAAAAGAAATTTTGCAATACCAGCAGTAAAATATTACAGCTGAATAAATTCCGAAAAAGAATGTTATCTAATGCATATGGGTAACATTTAAAATAATCGCAGAATAATGCAGTCCAATAAAAAGTAATAGGTTTTGACTTATCTACAGAAATTATGTTTTCATGCATATAAATATACATTGAATATTCGCTCTAAAATCAAAATTCCCTTTTAATTAGTTCAGATATCAATATTTGCAACATATCAAATCTTTATACTTCTGTACTTTAGTCAGTTTATTTACCTTGTTTTTTCAATCTAAGTTATTCAAAATGACTGATATTTCTTTCAAATAAAATATTTTTATTAAAATTTATTCGTCATCCAAAGTAACACTCAATTAGTAACAATGCTTTTCTTTATATAACAGCGTGGAATAAAATGGAAAGTTCAAATTTTGCATTCGTTATAATGATGATTGTTTATTAAATTAATTTTTAAGGGAAGAAGTCATAAAACAAAATATATATATTTTTACTTATCTTCCTCTTAAATGTTTTTGTTGTACATAGTAAAAATAATATTTAAGCATCTTGAAAGTGCGTTCATTTTCTTAAAAAAATTAATATTAGCTTAAAAATATTTCTTTTATTCCAAACTTTTTTTTAATTTTAACTATTCTTTTAAATTTAGTTTCTACATTTTTGAAATGTATATAATAAAATTGAAAAGAATAGTCTTGTATAGAAATTCTGGACATGTTCTTGATCTAAATGACACAGATATTTTTCACATTAAAACTTACTTATAAACTTTCTTTTTAAGCTCTATATCGTTACAAGGAAGATTTGTGTTCTTTTTTAATGTTTCATCTGTGAGATAAATCGCATCAAAATGTTAAGAGTGAAACAAAATTGAAGCAATTACCTTAAGAAACCTTTGTATCGGATATTTAATAATTTTTTATCAATAAGTCGCTAATCACTTTGCTTTCAATTGCATTTCAGAAACATAATTTAATCTCAAAACAATGCTAATGTATCGTTCTTTGCATTGCATGTTCTTCTGCAAGAAAATTCATTCATGCTGCCATCTGTTGTTCTATATTCAAACAAAAAAATAAATATTTTGCCGTATGAAACATAGATGGCGGCACGGACAAAGTAAATGTTTTCCGATGTCTCAATGAGAGAAAAGACTGCGGGAGAAAACTTGTTTTCGTTGCAAAGTTTCTTGTTGTTGTTCATTCACTTCTTAATGCACTAGAGTTCTGAAATTTTGTATATTTATTGGGTCTTGATTACAATGCAATCTTTTAATAATTTTAGAGCTCTCAATCATAACTTTAAAAAAAAATTGCAAAATTACGTTTGCACTCGGTATGTTTTCGTGGCGCCATCTATAGTATTTTTCAAGAACTAGAGATCTCCATCGGTGCTCAAGTAATGCTAATATCAAATAGAAAGGTTGCAAAAGGACTTGTCAATGGCTCAATTGGATACATCACGGATTTCACATGGTCACTCTTAAGACGTAAACAAGCGTACGATCAAGATATCCCATAGGTAAAAATAGACTTATGACATAAATTAAAAGCTAGGAAATAATAAATATAAAAAAAACTTTTTTAAAAGAACCCTTTTACCAATGCATTAAAAAAGAAAAAAAATTCTCACAAAAATCTGGAGGTCAAAACAAGAATCGTAAAAGCGTGAGGCGCTGAAAACAATAGGAGAAAGATGTAAATTGACAATGATTATCATAAGAAACGAAATGATATTATATTTTCATCATATAAAATATATTATAAATGTCATTACAGTTCTAATTTACTTACAGCTTTTCTACCTGCTCCTCATGCTTTTCCAATTTTTGTTTTGACCTCTAGATTTTTGAGATAATATTATTATTTTCTTTTTTGAATGCATTGGTAAAAGCGTTTTTTAAGTTTTTTTTTTCATATTTATTATTAGGTAATCTATCCCATCGTTCCCAAGCGCACCTATGTGTCACCAAAATGTCCCGTTCTCAGAAAGAGAGCAACCTAAGGTAGCAATTTCAGAGAAAAAAAGAAAGAAAAAAAAGGGTGGTAAAGGTGAATAACTCCGACGATAGGACTTAATAGCACGGCTGTAACGTATCATGCTCAATTCATTTCACACATATGCAAATCGGAAAGAAGCATGAAGCTCGCACTTATTTGTAACCACATCTACTTATTTCTTACATCGTCAAATTTGACAGAATGGAATACTGGGAACGTTTCTACCGAAAGCCGTTGGGTGAAATTGTTTAACCCATTGACTGCCAACTAAGAGATATCTCGTAGTATATTCGTAGAGTGTTGCTGGCCAGTGAATGTGTTAAAGGCTATCATGTCAATTATTTGAATCACACGGACTTTTGTATAATTATGGAATATATTTTATGCCTCCACGCCACTAATGAACATGATGAAAGAGGCCTATTTTTTATAATAAGCAGTGGACGAACAAAAAAAAACACGGTTGAAATTTGGAGTTCTAATATCCCGATTTTTTAAAAATTGATTTAAAAATGTTTTTGGATTTTCATTTCTTGAATAAAACATGCGAAAAATACTTTGAAAAATCCTAATTTGTTTTAAGTATTGTTTATGGCTAAAAGCCAGTTCATTACAAATTGACAACACTAGGCTTTATTTTAGAAAAAAAAATCCTAGATAAAATTCTATACTGTCATATATAGATGAATTTTAATAAATAATAATACGGATAAAGAATTTCCTTCAGCATTGTAGAATAAAATATGATATTCTCAAGCTCACAAACAAAGCTAAAAGAATGCAGCCTCAAGTGAAAAACGTCAATTTTTGTTTTCTTTTTCAGCATTGAGGCATCCATCTATATGTTGTAAGTGATTTAATAAAAATTTCCTGTTGACATCAACAGGCATTTAGAGCTTCACTCTTCACTTAAGATAATATTTAATATGTTCCTTAAAGGCAGCACTGGTTCTTTAAAGGTGAAACAATATTAATTACAAATTAATTAGCAATATTAATCTTGGCAAAGAAAGAAATTTTGCCAAGATTTTGAATGTAATTAAAATCAACACTAAACATATTTAAGCAAATTTGTCCTTCAGAGAATGATTCGACTACATAAATTATTTATTTTCATGTGTTGATTTCTGTTCTTTGCATAAATAAATAAAAATTGGGAAAATATGCGTCCTCTTGAATACACATACCATTACCTAACAATTAGTAGATGTCCCATTGTGAGGGCAAAATAAGTGATCCTGTTACTTATACTTGAACGCCAAAAGTTGAATAAATCATTTGAATCATCAACCGTAAAATTCTTCTTGCCCGAAAATTTTTTAACAAAAAGAAATGCTCTTTAAGCACAATCAACGCCAGTTAGTTTGAAAGATTTTAGAAATATCTTGGCGAAATAGTAAAACTTTCTCTTCATTTACAGAATTGTCATTTAAAATTTTCTTCACGAGCATTTGAGCTGAAAAACATGTGTTCAGCTGAAAATAAGAAGCGAACGAATTTTTTAGCGTGTACCAGTTACTTTTGATATTCGCACTCAGAAATAACGTAGTAAGGTTATAACGTACACACGCCTCCCATTCATTCGCCATTAGCATTTAGATCCAGATTATTAAATAGGTTAATTTGGCAACGGCTTAGAGCCACCCATGGTCTAGAGATTTTTTTCTCTTGCTTTTGTGTGTATTCTCTGGGTATTGTAGTTTAATGCTTTCATTTCATTTACAAGAACTATATATTCGAAATTATTCAGATTAAAGTCAAGTATCGTTTAAATTTCAGGAAGTTAAAATTACATTAAAATATCAATTTAAAATTTTTATGTGTCAGATACTGAAACCAGCTCTCTTGAAGGTGACCTGCAATTAAATGTTTTATATGTAGGATACT
>BGPR01013843.1:0-40673 GCA_013235015.1 Araneus ventricosus | reverse complement strand
TAATAATGTAATTGATCAGCATTATTCTGAGATGTATTTAAATCCCACCCCTGTTTTTGTATGCCATATGTGCAATAGTTCGGTGTATTGTCGTGTAAGTTATTGTATAATTTGGGCTAATATTTTTATATTTCCTAATTCCACCCAGCTTTCCTTGTCCTTGGACACTGGGAGGCTGTCGTCTTTCGTGCCAACGGCAGTCCCTCTTTTTTCATTTATAATTATTATTCTTCCCCACCGTCCCGCTAAGGGCATAAGACCCTTTGGAGTAGGCTGGGTTGGTGTGGGTTCCTTTCATTTCCTAGTCTACCACACCAGGTTGCACAGTGACAACATTGGATAAACCTTTAACCGCTTAAAGGGAGTAAGAACCCTAAGTCCGTTAATCCTAACCCTGTTACGTCGATGTGCCTTTTCTCTAAATATGTTATAGATTCATGTTTGAAATTTTTTTATACAAGTAAAGTACATTTTTCTCATATTAAAATTATTTATTTTAGAAAATTCAAAAATTTATTTGTAACAATTTTTTTTGTGTCAAAACAAAAAATGTTAAACTGGCCACTTCAATGTACCTTTTCTCAAACTCTGTCATAGTAGTCTCATAGTTTTTTTTTGTGATCATGGTTTTCTAGTGATGGTTTTTGTCTATGCTAATGTCTAAAATTGATTAATTCATGGCGCATGGCCCGTCGCGCGCTTTAACAAGGAGCACTGTTAATTGCTCTTTGCAGGGGACGTTCACGGATAAAAAGTTACTTGCACAGTGGTTAGATGATAGAAATTTTAAAAAATTCGATTATGCGAGAATATTAGATATAAAACTTGCCCTTTTGCTTGTAGAGAACAAACTGATAAGGAGAATGATCAGCTTAATATTTTTTGTAAAAATAAAAATCTTATTTATATGATACACTGCAAAGAATGGAATTTAAATTACATTGGGCAAACTAGCACTGAGCTTAATAAGAGAATTAATAATCATTGATCAGAAACTTATCGATTTATTTGATTTATGGCTTCTAATAAAATGGTTTAACGAGCTGGTATCCGAAGGTGGATAGTATTCTTTTATTTGAATAATGATGCAAGAAAACTGTGATTTCCTCCAATGCGCATCTCTGCAAAAATAATCATATTATAATAAACTTTTTTTCGATAAAGTTATTACAGCTATAATAACAGGAATTCGCATGATAATAATATTCTAATTGAAATATATTTTAAATGTCACTTCATACTATATTAATGTGATAAAATTAGTTAAAATCTATGCAATGTCTACTAAGAATCTCATATTTCTTTCGATTTAATTTTGTATTTTGAAATTTCTTTCTAATCAAGGAAGATGTAGATTTTCAGTTTGAAACAACTCTCAATTAGGAAAGAAAATGGATAATGGATATAGATATAAGATTAAACATCTGTATCCAATTATTAATTAAAACTATTTATGCACATCTCTTATCTCGTGTAATCTGAAGCGTTGTTCGCAGAAAATTCTCACACTGAATGTCAAGAATACTATAAACTTGCATAGATATGCCAGAGACTTTAATGGATGCTTTATAAATAAGAATGAAATGTACAACTCGGATATTTTGAATATTTCTAATTTTCATTTCTTAAATCACAGCATTGCAATTTTTACCTCTTACTGTAAACAGCTTATTTCGACAAATATTTTCCGATATTGTTTCTAATCATATAAAATCTATTCGGGAAAAGTTTATAATTTAAAAATATTTAATCAAAACAAATGGTCATCTTAATTACTGAATTCCAAGCTCATAGAGTAAAAAACTCCATCGGGAATGCACATATATGAACTCTTATAAATTCCTTTAATGAAGTCCTTTCTGTATATCTCTTAATTAGGAGTAACTTTTTTTCGTTTTCTTTTAATCTCTTCCCTCGTTTTTCTCATTGCTAGAATTCCAAGAGAGGGGAATCTTGAGTAATTAAATAGAATGTCCTTTGACATTAAATGCTTAAGATCTTAATGTTTATTTTTGGAGTGCTTTTTTTGAAATTGTAGATGAATGAATCTTCAAGATATAAGGGCAAATATATTTCAGGTATCAATGGTTCCAAATTGGATGTTTTTTTACTTTTTCTATTTACTTCATTTTTTGTTATTTAATTAATATTTAGATTTTTAGAAAAATGCTTGCTTATTTTTGAAATAATTTTCTTAATATTAATTCGCTGAGAGTACTGTCTCATTTTAAGATTTGATGCTATCAGCCAGTTTACTCCTGGCCATAGTAGACCAGTGGTTAGGTCTCTGATTCGGGTCAGGAGGGTTTCAGTTTCGAAACCCGATTAAACTAAAGCTAAGGCTTTTAAGTTGGCCTACTACATGTTAATATGAAGTTGTGTGTCAAATGTCTTACCGTCGGTGTGTTGCGAAATATTGGAGAGGAAGTGCCAGCTCAGGTGTCGTCCTCGCCATCTGGTGGCGATTCCGAATTACGAGGTCCATCCCTATTAGTTTGGGATGACTTGCAAAGGTGTCAAAAGAATCAAACTATGCAGAATTAGTTAAATCTTTCTATACCCTTATCGATATCTACCCTTTGAACACTACATTCGGGAACATTTGGTCATAGTGGAAGAAAATCCTTAAAACGGAATGCACATCATTTTTGCATTATGGAAAAAAGACAAAAGATCTGAGTTCTTGATTAATTAAGCTTTTATCTATGATATAAAAACAAGTTTGGGAATTTCAACAATTATCTTCTCTACATTATTTAAATAATACCAAAAAAACATGATAAACTAGATTTTGTCGATGCACATGTCGATCAGAGAACTTCTAATATAACGAATTTACAAACATGTTATTCAAATGTTAAAATTGCTGCAATCTAACTGAAAATTAATTACAAGCGCTACAGGAAGATCAAAGAAATTTTCTTAAAAATTCTCTATGAAATTTTTAGAATTAAAAAAAGAAACATATCACATTAACATTATATAACTGAAAAATAACCTCCATGAGCTCTAGTGATTAGGTTTAGCTAATTAGCGTACAATTCACATCACTTGCCTGATGGAAAAGGATTGAAACTTTAAATCAGTTGGTCGATGCATTCGATGAAACTCCACAACCTTCATTGGACTGAGTTATGAAAGTTTTAACGCTGTGAAACAACAATTCATCTTCTTCATAAATTTTTTTGTCTCGTACTACTTACTGCTGCTTATTGCTCAAAATATCCATCGATTACTCGTTCATCGTTGTCGGAGTATATGAATCAAATTCCCATAATACTTCTTCTATAGCTGTTGTTACAGCATACTTCTCGAGTCGTCGGTACGTCTTTAAGGACGAGATCAGAATATCATAAAACCGGCATCCCAGACCCCGCAGCGCACCACGTCTTGTTACAGTCTCAGAAAACCATCAGAGTGCTCACACAAAAGAATTCTCCCAGTCAGAGGACGCCGGGGCCTGAGTACACCAAAAATCCTCCGCCGTTAAAATAACGAGCATATATTCCGGTGCAATAAAAGTGATTTAAAAATGATTAAACAGAGAACCATTAAACAAATTGAATAAAAATTTAAAGCAAATAACAATTAAGTTAATCGTTACAAAAAGTAAATAATTGATTGATAATTTTAACAAAACTTTAAAAACATCCTTTGAAAAGTTAAGAGTTGCCACAAGACATGAAAGAAACTTTAGTGGCGAAAATATTAATTATTTAAATAACACTGATAAAGCCGGAAAGGATGTTATTGTTAAATGTCAATCTAACAATCCCAAATAAGCTGTCATACAGCTTCGACAAGAAACGTCAATGGAACTAAACTAAAAAGACGGTTTTCTCTTATAGTCAGTCTTGTTTGTCCTGTCTGTCAAAGAAATAAAGATTACGCATACGTATATCGCTCGAAAAAATCTCCATGATAATTATTTTTATTTATTTACAATCGTTAAATCTATTAAATAGATATACCAGGGTGTCCGAAATGTATCTTTACAACCTTACGCTTTAAAAACTTCAAAACTATACTATATAATAACAAACGGTTTTCAACATGTGACAAGCTAACTCATTAAGTGCTTTTTTTTGTTTTCCGGGTGACGCAGATTTGAAGAAATATGTTGACTCCACAGGAGAAAACTCAGTGTGTAGTCTGGACAAAGAGAGGTACAAAGTCCATTGCCCAAATGCAACAGAACTTTGGGACACAGTATGGAAGTGAGCCACCGTCCAGGCCAACTATTCGGGCTTGGTATACGTCATTTATGGAAAGAGGTAGTCTTCGCCATAAATAGGTGACGGGTCACCCATCTGTTCGGGAGGCTAACGTTGCACTTGGGTATCGGACTTTGTCTCTATGAACCAGGCTATAGATTAAACTTTCACCTGTGGCGTCCACATTTTTATTCAAATCTGCGTCTACTGGAAAACAACACAAATTTATGAGATAACGTGTCACATGTTGAAAACCGTTTATTATTATCTAGTATAGTTTTGAAATTATTAAATACTAAAGTTGTAAAGATACAGTTCGGACACCCTGTTTAATAGGGTGGATCGAAAAGAATAGGAAAATTTTTTTTTTTTGAAATTCTTTTTGGCATGGGGCGGGAAAGTTGTGTCTTAAGTATATTAGTTTACGTATATTTTTTTATTGAAATCCATTCATATCTTCCGGTGCCCCAAGCGCCTCAAAAATAGTTAAAAATTGAATTTTTTATGAAAATTTACAATTTTTTTTTGTTTTGTTTTGAAATTATTTTTGGCTTGGGGTGAAAAAGTTGTGTCTTAGGTATATTAGTTTACATATATTTTTTTATTGAAATCCATTCATATTTTACAGTGCCCCAAGTGCTCCAAAAATAGTTAAAAATGATATTTTTTGGGGGAAATTTATAAAAAAATATTTTCAAAATTTCCTTTAGCGCCGGGTAAGAAAGTTTTGTTTTGGGTATATTAATTTGCGTTTTTTTATTATTATTAAAGTTCATTCATATCTTCTGGTGGCCTGAAAGCCCTCCAAAAAGATAAAAATTTACATTTTTACAAATATCTATTAAACATTGTGAATTAATGAAAAATATTTGAAAAATTGGCAGATTATTCAAGTATTAAAGTGTAAACTTATAAATAATTATAATTTTATAATAATACATGAAGTATAAATTTAATATAGTCAAAGCAATAAATCACAAAACTTATAAAAAGTGAACTTAATCATAGATTTTTTAATTCTATTAATTTGAAGATTTACATATTTCTAAAGGATGTAATCCTTTTTGTATTATAATGCTTGATAAGACTTCTTGATTGTATCCTATTCAATATGAAGCCGTGTCTCTTCTCTTCTCCATATACACTTTCCGACGCTTCAAACACTATGAGAAAACACCTTTCTACAGCTTGGGTATGGCATGGATATTTTGACCATTCCTCTGTCTAACTTTTACCATGTTCTCTATTTATTTAAATGGCACATTCATCAAAAGAGGTGGCTAAAATGTCCAACTCGTTGCCAGTTAATAAGTGCAAAAAGATCCTTTGCTTTAAAGTCTATTTTTGGTACTTGAAAAATTCTTATTCAGATAATCCTCTGTTTTCATATCTAGCACAAATTAGTTTTCGTAGTGCTAAAGACCTTATATTCTCTCTGTTATTTGTGAGAGTTGACAATTGCAAATTTTCTGGATGACAAAAGAAGCTATTTCGTTGAATAAAAGTGTGTACTATATTTCTTAAATTGGGTTCCAAATATCTAAAAAATTAAATAAGTCTCCAAATATGCAGAGCTCCTTCTGTTATGGAGGGATTTGTCTTGACATGGAACCAAACAGGTTGCATATACCTTCATAATATACCTTGCAAGAATAATAAGATCGTCAGATGGTTTTTCTGTGACCACATACAACCTTAAAATTCTACCTGCAATTGTTAGCCACCTTGAGTGAACAACTGGACCAGGCTTTCTTAATGCCAGGTCAGAATAACATTCACCACGTGATATCGCTAGGCAAATATCATATAGATATTGCTGATCATTGCTGAGAACCATTCTATCTATATTATGTGGCATATTCTCCACATTTATTGAAGAAAAAGGAGCTACAGGTAGTTCCTCGTAGGTTTTGATTGCTTTACGAAGTGGTCGACAAAATTCGTTAGGACCAGCTGTTGCCCATCCAAAGAATTTAGTAGATGACGGAGGGATAACTCATTTGTTTGAAGCAAACAAATTCTCTATTGTAATGGGCTATTGAGGCAAGTTCCATCAAGCGAATAATACCTCCCTTGTGCCCAGTATTAACATTTGTTCCATCGCATCCAATTACTGTTAGCCCATTTAATCGCATATTATATGTTCCAAAAAATTGAGTATTGCTTCTTTTATGGCTTTAGCTCCTCCTGTTGCAGCAGTAACATGTCCGATATACACAGGTAGGTTCGTTTACAAGAGTGTAATGCTCCTCTTTCGTGGTCTTTGGGTAGTACCTTGTGTCCTTCTTAATTAGTACTTTTGTGTTTTCTTTCCTCCCATCGAAATATAATCCGGTTAAAAGAGACAATGACACTGTTAACTTAGTAGACTTTGCAACTGCATTTTAAAGCTTTTTACGCTGTCTACGAATTTTATTGCGATCTACCACATGCGAAGCCTCGCCTTCGTGTACAATTCCAATGTCTTGTAGAACAGCACTGGCAAATAAAGTAGCTGTTCTATCTGAAACTCCGTATCGATCACATTCCATTGCTAAGGTAAGGAAATCTAAACGATTTTATGATTGATATTCTAAGGTAATTACATCCGTATCTGCATACAGGGACGAAGACATAGTGTTGAGCTCAAGCAGCTCCTTTGATTGAGCATGAGCAGCATCATTTTTAACCGTTTTACGTTTTATTCTTTTGTCTTCCATCTGTTTTCTTTTTTCCTTTTCTCTTTTTTTTCATTAGCAATTACTTTCACTTCTCCAATAACCATTTTCCTTTCTAATATTCGATCTTTTATAAACAATCACTTAGCAAGTGAAATGTTCATGTCTTCTTGAAATTTACATTTATCGAAATTTGTACACTTACAAAATGTGATATCGAACAAACACGATATTTTTTCAGTACGATAATTTTCCAATTTTTGTTGGTATTTTTTATCATTCCTTCGCCCTCTCCTCTACGTTTCTCCATGTAAAATCGTTTCTTTAACACTTTTTTAATTTTTTATTTTTAATTCAAAATTTGCATAATAAATGTTTTTTTGCAAATATTTAAGCGTTTTGGGGCACCGGAAGATATTAAACGAAGTTGAAAAAATTTTGCCTATATGCTAATACACTTAAAAGACAACTTTTGCACCCTATGCCGATTATTTTATCCAAACTTTGATTTTTTGATCCACCCTACTGTTTAATATGGAGAGCCGAATTAACCTAAGATTTTGAATGCAGGTTGATTCTCCGGAGATAAACAATTTCGCAGATATATCGATATGGTGAAAATAGAGATAAAATTTACATTAAAATTTGAAGGAAAATTTAAATTTTAAAAATGTAAGCATTGATAATTAAAATAACAAGAGATAAATGAATTGAAATGATTAAATCTTGTTGGACGCAGCCAATTTTTGTCGGAAAATCAATTAGGGACAAAAATCCAATGCGTGACTTGGCGTTGTAATTGCGGTTGCAATACTTTCTGATTTTCTTCTGACCATTTTACTTAGCGTTTTCAGCTGGTTTTCCGATATTTGTCGCTAATTGGTTATCCCGCCGCTTCAGAGTAAAATATTTCAAAAATTCTGAAAACTATAGGCTTGTTCCCGGTTTTACAATGTCAATTAATTTTTTTAAGTTGAATAAAAAAAGATTGTCATTTACATTTTTTTCTAAATTTAGACGTTGGAAATTAGATTGGATGAACACAAAAATTTCTCTAAATTGAGATGGGCATCCA
The DNA here is from genome assembly GCA_013235015.1 of Araneus ventricosus. Lineage (NCBI taxonomy): Eukaryota > Metazoa > Arthropoda > Arachnida > Araneae > Araneidae > Araneus > Araneus ventricosus. The sequence continues at coordinate 32,727 of BGPR01013843.1, read as the reverse complement.
AGTGAAATGGAAAATATACTTTATTTCAAAACAGAATTGATCAACGGAGTTTTATATTTTCTATATTGGATAGCATCATTTATCAAATGGTTCGCTTTTAATGCTCATAAAATATGATGCCTAATACAATATAAAATATACAATGGATTGGTCTACTCTAGTTCTTAACGCCTCAATTTTATCGTCAAGCGGTATTGTGCAGTGATTCCAAAGTATTTTGCTATAAGGCTTCCTGAAGTCCCACTTCAGTGAATTTACAGATATAACTTTTCAGAGACATAAGGAGTTGAAAATAAAATATCAGTATATATACAAACAAAGAGACCGTTAAGACTACTAAATTATTTCTATCCTTTTAAATTGAAACATTAACTCGAAATTTATTAAAAGTTTTTTTAACTATTTTTATACAATGCAATTTCATTATACAGGGCATATAAAAAACAGCAGAATATAACAGTTTTAAGATCATTCGTTGTAATAATCCAATTAAATTAAAATTTTATTACTTCAGATGCAGTGGTACCAGTTAAATTCCCATTCACGTCTTAAATTTCTCTTAGATATATTCATTGCTTAAATGCTTGGTTCATATATCTTATTATATTGCATAAATAAACTCTTGCATTCATAATATACATGCATATTCATTATTTTTCACAATAGTGGCAAAGAAGTAAAGGAAATTATGCATCATTTTATGCTTGTCAAAGGCGCCTTAATTAACCTAATTGAAGAGAGGTATCCTGATGAAATAATTGTTATGTTAATTATTCCAACAAGTCACGATTCCTTAATCACATATTTAATGAATAATAACAACTTTCTTTCTTAAGGAACAAAGAAGCATCCGATGAATGTGAGAAAAGTCTCTCTTCTAAATTAATTTTGGTGCAATTAGCGGAAGTTGAAAAGCACTTAAGACCGTTAATGGGTTGCAACTATCGACACATAATTTCATTCACACATCAGCTGTTGCGCCAAGTGTTTAAGTGCATAATTAGAAAAGTAAAAGGGTTTTGATTGGGTCATAGTTTGAGAAGAATAAAAGTAAAATATCGGAATAATTTCTATTATGACAAAGGTATGAAATTATTAAAAGGTTGAAAGCAAACTAAGATTAAATATTTTTTCTAAATAATTAGTTCAGAAAAGTAGAAAGAGTATTACTTCGTTTGATTCTATCTTATCATTTAGACATTATACAATGCTTTCTATTATATTAATTTTCCATCTATTAGGTTAAAAGACATGTATACGCTGATTTTTACATCATTTTAATTTTTTTCCCTTAGTTCAAAAATTTTAAATCATTATGTCATAGATACAACTGATGAGAGTTCTTTATAATACAAGACGAAAAAATCTCAAAAAAATAATTAAATAGCAATTCCAAAATTGAAATAAGAAATTGCTTTCACTTTTTCAAGGCATTCGAAGATAAGAGCTCTGTCATTTTAAAACTGCCTGTGGAGTCTCCTGTTTTTGAATAAATTCGTCAATAGGGTGATTAGGGGGAAAATTTATTAGTCTCGTAGGGGAGTGAAATTCTAACAGTTTTGGAAGCACATTAGTGTCTGTCAGCTAAGAGAACTCAGTTCGCCAAGTTGTCTGGTTTACGGCGATAGCTAAAGTAACTGGTTGTGTTAGAGAAGATTCATTTGGAATAGGAGGAATCAGAGGGAAGTCGGGGTTTTATTTTATTCTTGGCACCAGTTTGGGCGGTAGTCTTTCATCTTCTTGCTTTTGCCCCAGTCACACATTTCTTTCCAGTTGGAGCTAAGCGCGCCAATGGAACAGATTTGAAATTTGATTTAACGTCTACCTGCCGGAAATGAATTCCTCCACGATAACCTGTTTTTATGACGACCGCCGTCAACTTTACAACTTGGCGAGCAGAATTCTAGTGACGAATAGAGGGTACCTCAACAAGGCCATACACAGAGGAAACAAATCTATTGATACAGTATCAACATAACCTTTAAGGATAAGTTGAATTATATAAACCATTCCTTCTCGTCGCATATCCATGATACATGAATTCTTAATACACTACAAAAAAATCAAGACAAATACAGCGAATATTGCCATTATAACTAGTATCAGTATTGCTTGTACCAAGATCCGAAGGTTGAAAATTTAAATTTGATTTCCTTTAAAATGAAGTCAAATTGGTGAGGTACAAACCTATGTTTGGTATGATAAAATATGTATTGGTTACAATTTATTTTACTTTTTTTCACATAGAGAAACATTTTATATTCAATGTGTCCCCCTCTATCTGAAAAATGTATTATCGTTTGTTTTAGCACTTACCATTTTTTCATATTAAGTATTTGTAACTAATAATATAGTATTGTGTGTATAAAATTTTAAAACAAACCGAAACTTAAATGAAACATTCAACCCTTTCACTGCACTCAAATTTGATAACTCCCCTTGTAAATTTCTATTATAATACTCGGATTGTAATCCTCAGTGTGGTTTTTATTCTTCTTTGTTCTTGTATAATTAATTATGTTCCCTTTCAAGTGTATTTATATCCTAATGTTGTCTTTTTTTTGCTTTTCAATAAAGTTTCACACATACTCGTCCAACCGACAGGGTGCCGTTTAGGCGCCGAGTTCGGGGGTATGCTGTGGTGTTATGCCTGAAAAGAGAGTAAATCGCCAATGTTTACTCATTGTGTATTATGTTATTACAAGAAATGCCAAGATATTATCAGAGGGAAGCAGTCCTGCTAGACTAATAGACGGAAGATTTAGAAGCCGATGAGCAGATGCGAACACACCAAAGCATCCACAAACATAAAGAAAGAAGTATAAGTTACGTCAACTATTGCTGAAGAAGGATGTTCCTTTGCATGTCCTGGAATGAATTGTTGGATTATTATGTCTAGTTTAGTGTATTTGCTATGTTGTCTGTGTTTGTTATGTCTCTCATGTTTTATGTGTTTGTTATTGGAATATTGTTTGTGCACTTGTCAGCCTTAGTGCATTTCATTAACAATGCACAGCAGATGATGTCATACGATCCATATATATTTTGCGATATTTAGGAAGGTTATTTGATTGTAAATGAAAGCGGAAAATTAAAATTGTTTGGCGAAAGTGTTTATTTCGCTTATTGTTGAATAGCGATTGAGAATATATCGTAATAACCCTCTCCAAAGCGTATACTTTTTTTGTTGATGAGATAAGAAAATGCTATTATTACATTGTGACTAAGGTTCCATCAAAGCCTTATCTCGTCTGATCATTTTAAGTAATTTCGAATGTCCATACTGCTTTCTTACTACGAACAAAGATAGAACAGGATTTATTTCAAATTTTTCTAATAATAAAATGTTATCAACGATTTTAAAGGTAATTATTTTTAAACAAACAGTATGAGGCTTATCAATATTTACAAAACTGTTTTACTGTGCTTATAATTTCAATTCTAAAGCTCATTTCTAGCTGCAAGCGAATGAAACGTTGATCTATGAATGGAGAAAAAACCAAATTACGCTTCAAGTTTGTTTTCATAATTACAATAAGGTAATTTATCTTTCAAAGTAATTTGAAATGAAGCCATAAATATATTCGTAAATAAACTTTCCATCTTTATATAAATCACTTGAATCAACACTTGAGGGGCAACTAAATAATGAAATCAAGACTCAAATGTTTTATTATCTTTACATATTTTGTAAAATTGTGTTTATTCGGTACATAAAATTAGTTATTGATTCCAAATACTCTGAAGAAAAAAATAAATGCTTATTAAAATGAAATGAAATAGTAACTTTGTAACATGTAAATAGAAATGTAATGGGGATAGACAGCTAAATAATCCTTAAATTATTTTTTTATTAAATTTTGTTGTCGATTTTTGAAAAAAGTTGAAAATTTGAAGTATATTCAGATATAAATTTTACTAAAAAATGTACTTAATTTGTTATATACTATAGAAGACGGCATAATCCACACATAAACTATTCTGAAATGAAAGTACAGTTTCTGAATGAAAAATATTTCTTACTTTCTTCTTGAAATAGCTTAAACATGTTTTTCGGTGAAACTCCAATTCAAGCTAATGGACCTTATGCACCCTTTGGGTTCGAGAGTATAGAAAAACAGCTGTGGAGGAATAAACAAAACGATCGGCCTATAAGCGACTCAGAAATAAAATCAGTTCTGAGTCAGCTGTTTAAGACTGACCAATGGCTGTCTCCGGCAGGTCACGTGTTGGAGGATGTGACGTCACATGCATAAGGTCCATTCTCAAAAGTCAGAATGAGTCAGCATTAAAATGATTTTTCTACCAGTCAATATATCAAAAAATTATCTTTGAAAACAAATTGCCTGTAAACAATATAACCAACTGAAATAATTAACTAGCTATCTATATTTCCTACAAGAGATGAGCAGCTGAGAAGCCTTTCTGTTTATTCCCAGCCACGAGCTCAGAATAAACATGATTTTAGTCCCAATCATCTCAAAAATTCTATTTCATATTATTGCACTTTAGTTCATTTTACCTTACAAAGTCAAATGCCAAGTATGGTGTGAACGGCCAGAGAATTAGATCTTTTAAACGACACTACTAACAGTAAAATTAAACAAACAAAAAACCTCATTTTAAATTTGAAATTAAATTAATTTAAATTTTTTATGGATACAAGAAACAAAGGTGTAATTTCTTATTATCTCAAGTTAAGTAATCACCTACACATCCTGTGATCTACTAATTTCTATAGAAAAATGAAAACAACTCTACTTCCAAAACACCCTATGATCTACTAAATTCTATAGAAAAATGAAAACAACTCTACTTCTAAAGTGATTTCTTTCCACAGAAACCAATTTTATATACATATTGACTTGCTATAAACTATTGATTATTCTCAGATACGGAAAACCTCCGCAATTTTGAGCGTGCGCCAGGCGGAAATGCTTCCACCAAAATAGGAATAAAGTAAAAAATTGGAGGGGGAGATGTTCACATTGTATTTAACAGTATATAGAAACATCTTACTTTCATTTATTGATTTTTCTGTAAAGACTAAATAAAAAAATATGCCTAATCGTACGAAGGTCAACAAATAACAAAATATTCCAGAAGATCACTCGTCTAAATCATTGTCTGTCTTGACTTTTGAAACGAACAGTAGTCAAAACATATCTAAAATAGTATGAATCTTGCGAAAAATGTTTGTATATATTGCCATGCTAATTCAGCACATTATTTTTCAAATTCAAGATAGCTTATAAAGAGCAATAATGGCAAAACCAATAATTTACCAACACAGTCGCAATCTGAAAGTTGCCTTGATTTCGGAATGCATGTCTTCTGATGGCGTTGAACAAAATAATAAATTCTTTTCCAGAATGAACTATGGTCTTTCACAATTTTTGAAGAACTGCTGCATATTTAAGATTAAAAAATAGCCTTGGTATAAACTTGACAAAAGTAGGCCATAGATTGTCTGCTGCTTCTTTTACATTGTTTGGTGATTTATCAACCCTAACGCTCTTTGTACCGACCTTAAAACCGAGGCATAAACTATATCTGACTGCTGAAGTACACAAAAAATTGAAAATTAAACAATGATAGAGAGCATAAAAGACTTCATCTATTTATTTCCGCTTTCAAAATTGTCTAAACAATCTGATAACAAGAGAAAAGAGTGGCTGCACAGTTTATAGGAAAATAAAAAAAATATCAGGATCCCTACCTTGGAAATCCATTTAAAATGACATAACCATAAGTGAAAAACAACCAGTCCGAAGATATGAAATAAATGATCGTGAAGTCGCGGATAGTAATATAAGTGCTGAGAACCACGGAAAACAGATTCCTTTCATACATGTCATGTGTGGAGCTCTCCCAAAGATATATGTTCTTTTTACGGTATTGACGCCGTTAACCAACCACATTATCATTAATATTTCTCCAAGTGAATTGGGATTTACACGAATGCTTTCATATTCTAGCTCGAGGTACCCTTTAGCGAAGAAACTAGAAATAAAAGAAAAATTACTCGACCATGATGTCCCTGCACAAGCGAAATAAACAGACTCAAACCTTAGTTGGAGGGACTAGCGTACTGAGCACTCTAGTTAGTTATTTCTTAAAGTAAATATTCGAGAGTTTCTCAATGAGCCATCTCTATCCCTCTCACCTAATAGGAACATTCTTCGAGTACAATGCGTCTAGCTGATTCGTCCAATCCTTCTTCCAATATAAGCAGTTTTTGCGCTCGTGTCACGTTGCCGAACTCAGTACGCCAGAAACCTGCGCGCTGCCATTAGATACGAACACAAAGACACAACGGACAAGCGCAGAAAAACTGATAAGTTAGTTACAGTGAGAGAAATTTTTGACTCTTTCAATGAAAACTGCGAAAAATTTCATACATCTGGTGACAAACTCATGATGAACGAAAAAATAGAGTCCTTTCATGAAAAATGTTCATTTATTCAACATATGCCGAATATTTGTTTCTTCTTTTTCCATTTTATCTGTCATTCGTTTTCACCATTTCTCTCTATTATGGTTCCTAAACAGATTAAACTAAGAAACTTAGATAAAGGGGTAAAAATCTGAAGCAGAGATAGGAAAAAAAGACCTGGCGTACTCTATACGCCGGCCCTCTAAATTACGTTATACTCTAGACCCTCCGACGAGAGGTCAAGTGAACAGATGTATGGACCAATGGAAATACATAAAGTAATTACTTACTTTAATTTTACTTACTCTGCTAGCTTTGTTGAACGACTATAAACCAAATGAAGGGTTGAAAGTAACCCGTCTGTCAAACACCACCTGTTGCCATGATGCTCTTGTCTGCAGTCTCAGAGGTCCGTGCGCATGTTATGTTTTTCAGGATTCGTTTGTTCCAAGCACAGTTGATTCAGATGCGACGAACATGGGAGCCAAGCTACAAGTCAAAACTTCCAGTGTTATGCATCGCCTGTCAAGCTGGGCATTCACCATAAGGCTGTTCTACTCCATTTGGACCAACAGGTTTGTTTTCCACCCATTCAAGCCGATCCTTGTAGGTGGATCATTCACGAAGGCTCCAAAATGCACTAACGGAATTCAATAATCAATAATCCCCACTGTACCTACTTCCCCCACAAGGCGACTTCCGCTTTATGGAGAGAGCACCCTCCCCTCCCCGCCCTGATTTCTCCATTCTGATTTACACACATTCCCCCTCCCCAACGCTCTCCCCCCACACGGGTGAATTATCGCTCGCCTAGAAGGAGCATATTTCACTTTTATGGTCGAACGGGATGAATGGAAATCCAACAACGATGGAATTAAAAATTCTTCCTTAGTGCACGCCAATTATCATCGGGATTTCACACTGAGGAATGGGTTTGGAAGCTTGTGTTCCAAAAAAACTGGATTGGAGCATTGGTGAATGTCCCTCTGAAAACTAGTGTAATGGTAGTAGAATGTGTGACAGGATCCCATTTTGCAGAAACCACACGATGTGTTGCATCGACAGAGGACATGTGCGAGAGGAACTCATTTTATACAATGCTAATTAATTATCCAGGGAAAGCGTGAAATTCTGCCATTCGATCAAAAAGAACATATTACACTCATGAATATTTTGATATAAAAAGAATCAGTCTCTACAAGAAAAGGTTCTCTTCTTGCCAATATTAATGGACATATAAATTAGGTTGTAGGACTCTTAATCTTCACCTCGCTGTCTGCTATAGCGTCTTTTTTGTTAAAAGATTTAACGCAAATTGTGCATACCGTCGCTTAACAAGCAACACCACCTATCTTAATTTTTCGAAATGTCAAAGAGGAAGAAAACACTCAATTTTTCACAAACAATATCGAATATTTTTAAATTTGTTTGCACTTCTGGTTGGAATATGCGGTTTCATGTCTATATCAAGTGTTAAATAAGTTCAAAAGTATTCATTATTGATTGCGAAAAATTGAGTATTTTCTACCTCTTTGAAATTTCAAAAATATTGAGGTGTGCTTGTTAAGCGACGATATCTGTATTTAATAAGGATATAATGATGAAACTTGTACAGGGTGTCCAACAAAGGACTCCCTCATTTTAAAATTAAATAACTCATTTGGCAAGAGATCGATAGAAGGGCAAAACCAGTGACACTTAGTCCCAAGCCGTAAAATCTGTTAAAGTTTCAAAATTGAGATTTATAAATGGTGCCGACAGGTGTACGTTGTAATCACCCAGTTCAGGATTTCGAAAGAAAGCTATAAACTGTCATTTACAAAGTAACGCTCAACCACATCACAATCGATTCAAATTGAGGCATTTTTCTGCTTGCCAAGGACAGTTTATAGATTTCTTATTGGACTTTAATAGCTATTGGCAACTGTCAAGCGCCACCTGCGATCATTTATAACTAATTTTGAAACGCTTTTGATCAGATTTTGTCGCCAGATAAGCTTCATGGTCGTATAGTCATATCTATCTCCGTTGCCAATTACTAATTTTAAAATGAGGGAGTCCTTTGTTGGACACCCTGTATATAAATGTGTATAACATATAATTACAGTTTGTATTTCAATTGTTTATTTCCCAATAGTTTAATAAAAATGCCGAATCTTAAAGTCTGGAAAAAATAATATGGAAACAGATATTCCCATTTGGATTCAGCCTTGTACTTTTTGTCTCTCTCTATTCCAAAGTAGTAAAGAAAAGTAGTTGGACATAAAAGAAGTTAAAAACTTGCTTTTTCATTCTTTTTCAAATAATGATCGTGGAGTAATTGTTCGTAAATTTATAGCAAATGGAAAAGGCTATCTTCCCATACTTTCTACATGCTATGTGTGAATAGTCTGGCAACATTACGCACTATGAAAGCAAATTTATATATGAAACCTGTCTTGCGGTTTTTAAATACCTTTACCATAGGAAACAGCATCTATGAGTGCTAAGAAGATGGCAAAGATATTCCATTTTAAATTTTTTTTCTAATGCAAGGAAATTAATATAAGAAATAAAAAATGATGATAATAAAATTGATAATGTAATTTAAAGCAGCTTTTAAACGAGTGTTAATTTTATATTTCAGATTTATCCATTTCTTTAAGGAAATGAAGTGAAGCTTTCATACAGCGCAGCATTTTCTTTAAATATTTATCATTAATATTTTATTCATTTATTTTCTGGAATATTTAGCACCTTAGTTAATAACGAACATAAAAACGATAAAAAGGTTCTTACATAACTAGAATATCTATCTCTTGTTTTTAGAGCTTCAATGGAATTTTGAATCCATTATTATGAAACAATTTTCTTCAAGGATTAGTTGGGATTTGATGCGAACGTAAATATACTAAGCTGCTAGGTTTCAGTAAAGTTTGTGGACAGATTGCTTTTAGAAAAAAAATGGAAGAATATGCATAATGTTTTTGAAAAATACGAAATATATGAATGCTTCCTGTATCAAATTTATTCAGTAATCCGATTTCCATTAAAGCATTCAAAACTCTTGTTATATCAGGATATTTTTGTGATTTTTCAATGAAATTTTTGTCTTCTTCATGTCGTAGTAATGCGCTTTTGTGGTTATTTTTAAATATGCTTCAATATCTGTTGAAGGAATCCGCATACTTGGGAAAACTATTTATTTTACTACACAGAGAAAATGCTGAATTTTAAAAGAAGACTATAAAAATTATGAACTTCATTCAAAAATACTCTATTACTGCTTCCAACATCTAATAAAGATCTCTTAGATGGATATCGTATTACAAATATCGTTACAAATCTGTAAAGTTGTTTCCTTGACAATAAAATCTTGCAAAATGGCGACCATTTGGCGACTTGGTGACAAACTTGAAGATTTTGGCGATAAAAGGAATCGTGTAGAATGTACATGTGTGTCTATTTTCACTGAGCAGGAAATATTAAGAACCTTATAGAAATTACTATGTGACTTCACTTCTTGTTGAAATAAAGTATAAATACAAGCTCTCAAACCAAGAGTCAGTTACACTCATGTCCATAAATTAAGGATAATGAAGTTCAGGCAAAGAAAGAGACAGAAGCAAAACAAATTTGACTTATTTGTAAAGTCTATTTATTAAACAAAAGGTAAAGAGCAAAACAGATGCTATATGTTTGACATAATTAATAAAAATTGCGATTTTTACTCCCTGGAGCAAATTTCAAAAAGGAACCTATTTACAAAAAACAGTATAACATGGTTAGTATGATGATTAATACGGAGTATGTCTCCCGGACGATGCAATACAGGCCTTACAACGCCTAGGCATGCTGAGTATCAAATTATCAATCTGATCTTGGGGAATATTACACCACTAATCAAGCAATGCCCTCCGAAGTTCCGGTAGACAGGTGGGAGGGGGTTGACGGGCTGCAATTCGTCGGCCAAGCATATCCCACACATGCTCTATTGGATTCAAGTCCGGTGAGTATGCTGGCCAATCCATACGGGTGATATCCTCCGATTGAAGGCATTCGTCTACAATGTTTGCACTGTGAGGACGGGCGTTGTCATCCATAAACAGAAATTCAGCACCCATGGCGCCCCGAAACAAACGTACATGTTGTTCCAGAATGACATCCCGATAGATGTGGCCTGTCATCGTTACACGCTGAGCATGCAGGTCAGTTCTGGAACCAAGAATAATTCCTCCCCAAACGAGCCATCCTGCACCACCGTAACGGTGTCGTTCAATGGTGTCCTCTTGGTGGTAGCTGGTACCTGGCGCTCTCCATATGAAAGTCCGGCGAGAATCAGACTGCAAACTAAACCGGGACTCGTCGGAAAACATCACACAAGACCACTGTTGCGGTGTCCACAATGCATGCTCTCTACTCCAGGCTAATCGCAGGCGACAGTGAGTTGCGGTAAGTGGAACACATCTGACAGGCCTACGAGCATATAGACCAATGTGCCCTAAACGTCTGTACACGGTCTGCCTTGAAACTGTCGTACTGGTAGCTGAAGAGAGCTGACGAGACAGGTCTGATGCTGTGCTCCGTCTGTTTCTTTTGGCAGTAACTGCCAAATACCGGTCCTCATTCGGCGTTGTAACTCTTTGGCGACCTGTGCTGTAACATCTACTCACATTACCATCATCTTGGAATCGTTGCCAAAGCCTGGAGATGACACTCTGGGCGATTCCAAGTTGCTCGGATACTTCCAGTTGGGTACGTCCACATTCCAGTCGTCCGATAATTCTACCACGTAAAAAATCATCCAAATGCTTCCTTTGTGCCATAACTATGCGGTTATTCCACTGAAAGGCTTTTAAAGCGCTTGTGAACAATTTTACTTCTTTGCCACCATTCCTTATATACCCCTCTCTTACACTCTCGTCATTGTGACGTACTATCCGCGCCATCTGGTGGTTTCCTGTAATTTGCATATTCTTCTTCAAGATGTGTGTGATAATTCTACAGGTGAAATTTTTATTTTAGAGTTCAATTTCTGTGTGATTCTGCATTATCCTTAATTTATGGACATGAGTGTAGTTCGACTTTTCATCAGCAGTGAAGCTGGTGAAATGAGAAACATTTGACGCTATTGAAAGTTCTGCGACTAAGATTTATTGGTGACCTCTGCTGTTAATTTAAACAACTGCTTTTAAGTTTTGTTACCTATTCTATGTAAGTGTTTTTGCAGAAATTTTCATGAATTAAAGCTTCATTTATTTTTTACTATCCTGATTGTTGGACTGCATCCACGTATACTCACCATATGATTTTTGTAACACTGTAACACTTTTCATACCTGAAATGAATTTGAAGTACAAATTCATTTCAGTGTTAATGCTTAAAATTAGTTGTATAGTGTAATACATTAATACTTTTCGTTTTTTCTGTTGAATTCGTAAGATTTCAATAAAAACGTGGGTTATTTTTAGAGATTAATTGCTGCCATGATTTATAATGAATAAGTAAGGAAGCATAATAGTGCAGTGGGAAAGCTTTAAAAAATAATTTCTGTCAGCTAAAATGCCTTTAAGGTATAATTATAACACCATTTACTGACTATAAAACTCCCTAGTCAGCAATATCGCTATCAAAATGATGCTCAGAGAATTCTTATTGGTAATTTATATAAACTTATACATATAGGGGTAATGTATATACATTTTTAGCATTTGATTAAAGGTGGAGACAACACCTAAGATGGAAATTAAATCTCTTTCTTTCGGATAAGGTAAGCATATGATTAGGTGAAAAATGCTCCCACTTGAGTGACTAAAATCGTATCGATTATTATTGAATATTGACTAGATGGCGACGTCGTTTTCCAAATGCACGTCCTATTTTCTAAGGTTTTAACGCATGTCATTTTTCGGAAGTTTTATTTTCATTAGCAATAGCGTATATCGTGTCCAACTGCTTGGCAAATTTCTGATGGAATCGCATTGAAATGCATTAACTTTAGAAACACGAATTTACGATTTCACATGGCTACGGATTTCTCTTCCATCACTAGGAAGTATGCAAGCAATTTTCATTGAAATTAAAATGATATTTAGATACTACAATAATACTTCATACACTCCATAATAATACAGAGTCAGTGCTTGGATTTTAATCTTCAATAAGTTTAGGGGCATAATATTTGAGGAGAGCTGAATTGGTTTCCAATGCTTAATTCAATTTTCTTATCTATATTTGCATAAGCCTCATATAATGAAGACTTGCCTTCATTTTGCCTCCAAAATTAATTATTATAGCTCAGTAAATTTTGTTATTATGTGTTATATAAAATGTATCAAAAACAATGCTACTAACGACATGAAACAGTCTAAAGATCTATAGACTACTAGTAGTTATAATATTTCATCAAATTGAGATTGTATGAACTGGCTTAACATTCCTCCTTTTCGTTTGAATCCCAATTATGAATTTAAAACGTTTGAAAAAGAAATATAATTCGGTGATTCATCTTTAAATATTTTGTTGATTCCTTTGCATTTAAAGTAAAAAGATACATATTTCAAATTTGTCTCGGCGTTTCATTACTTAAAAGTATATCATGTATTATATTTTACATACCATAATATAATACGTCATGTATAAATTTGAATCATTCTATACATAAATTATATTTAAAATTTATACACTCTGTAAAAAAAATGTAAACCACGTATATTCTGTTTTTACTTTCGTTACATATATGGAAAATCGACATGTAAATCAATTATGCAATCGAGAACAGGAAGATAGGAAGTGGAGGAATTCCATGGATTTGTGGGTTTCTGGTCTTAAGCTGTGGTTTAAATTTAAAGCTTAAGATCTGTCTAGCGACAGTGGTGAGAGTTGTTCTGAGCGACAGTTTATCCGAATTGGCACTCTGTCAACTCAGGCGTAGGTTGACTTTGTAGAAATGTTTGTTTTCCCGTTACTTGGAGGCATATCGTGAACAGGATTCCCACTATAATCTCAGCAAACCACATCTTAATGTCGGATCATAATGTATATAATCTGCTTAAGGACCATCTGATAGCGTGTTGTCTGAAGATATTAATATTATTATTATTTTAAAATTGCTTAAGAGATAAATGTGTTACTACAATACATGGTACCCTGCCAGAATTGGGTACATAACATATTTTGTAGTTATAGAAAATTTAAATAACATTTTGTAAACATTATGTATTGAAAATTTGATGTTTTACAACGGTGTATTTTCATCCCAGACTTTAACTTTTTATTTAATATATTTTCACAAATTAGCAGAAATTTTGTTTAGATAGGACATTATTTAATAAATTATATACTTTTAATATTTCATGGGTATAGAACTGCTTTTGTCTTTTAATGGAAAAGAGTAAAGCCTGAACAGTTTTATATTTCCATTCATAGATTTAAAAATTGGTTGCAATATTTCTTTGCTTCAGAGCAGCTTTAAAGATACTTAGACAAGAAACATAACCTTTTAACTTTAATAATATACAAGATAAAACAGTGTTCTAAAACGAATTAATATATATTATGAACAGATTTGCTGACAAATAAAGCATTTTTATAGATATTAATTATGAAATTTAAAATTTATACATTTGAGCAGTTAGCTACTGAAACAATATTTTCTTCTCCGGTTATAATCAAAACAAACACTTTTCTTTAAAACATTTGAAGGAAGAGACAAATTTAAAATTCATTAAATACACGACGTATAATTTTAAACAGTAATTTAATAAGTATTTAAATTGAGAATTTTCTTTGTTACATATTGTACAAGGTAATATTTCAAACATTAAATCTATTGTAATATTTCACGCAAAATAAAATTCCTGTAAAAATTAAATTTATATTGCAGTTAAATAAAATAAGACTAAATATTTGTGACAGTAAAATGTAAATTCCATAGTTAGTTCCAAAGTTGGTAAATATAAGTTCCAATTTTTGTTTGTAAAATGTAACGCATTTACTACATAAGGGAAAGTTGAAGAATTTATCGAAAATATTGAAGCAGTACGTGAGGCATAATGAGGAAAATATAACAAACCAGGAGAGTGATAGAAATTTAGAAAGGAAAATTTTTCTTCGCTCTTTGTTTCTCCTTCGTACTAAAGTTTATTGAAATGAAAGAAATTATTAAACATGAAAGGAAGTTTATATTGAATTTCAGTATGAACTGTTAATCATTCTTTAGAAGAGACAAATGAAATCGAGAATTTTATCAAAACTTTCCAAACTATTGGAAATGCTAATCGCAAAGAAGCCTGAAAGTTATTAATTAAATTTGTCAGTTCTGATTTGAATATGGTCTGCATAGAAATATGAAAACTTCATAATTTACCTTCTTCAATGTTATAGACAGGTATCGTGTTTATTGGTTTAAAATATAAATAATGGTAGCAAATGATTTGAAAAATACATTAAATAAAGGCTATTTAATTAGATGTTAACTGTTTTTCAGAGTGAAAAATTAACTATCATTCAGTTAATAAATCAGTCAGTCAGTTCTATAAGAAAATTAGACCTTTTTTCTGTTATACCATTTCACTTTGAAAAGTATCAAAATCTGGAATAGAATCCGATTACAAAAATGAAAGGAGGCTATCTTTTTCAAACAGCAGCTGATGTTCATTGCGTAGGACTACTTTACTAGCGTGACTTTTTTGTTTCTCGAAGTTTCTCGGTTTCTCTTTGTTACTCGCGATTCTCTTTTGTTTCTCGAAGCTTGTCGGATTCTCTTTGTTACTCATAATACTCTTTTGTTCCTCGAAGTTATTCGCGATACATTTGTTTCTGGAAGTTACTCTCAATTCTCTTTCGTTTCTCTGAGATACTAATGTATGTAAAATTGGCGAAATAAAATGAACTAAGGTTATAATGTAAATTGTTTTATTTCTTAATAAAATATATTACAAGGTCAATTCTTTTATTTTGAATTCTTCAATCGTGCGTGGATATGTTACAATTTTGTGTAAGATAGGACGATGATATGAAAAGTAACACATAATTTAATAATTCGGCACTAATGTTTCTCGTAAAAATTTAATCAATATATAAATTCTCCAGAGTACTTGTATAAGTTGTTGTCACCATGTTCAAATTCATGCTTATTTTTGCCCAATTCTGCTACACAGTAGTCGCTGAACTACAATTCCTATTTTCAATTTTTTTTTTGTAACTTCAGTTGTTACCCCTTTTCTCTAAAATAAGATATTAGTTATGTTTCTAATATATGTAGTTAACGAAATATCGAGGATCTCCCATAAAAAGGTTTTTTTTAGTGTTTTGGCGTGTGAATCAAATTCCTTCCTGAGACTCGAATTTGAGGGACGTAGTCCTACGTTAAAATCGGTTATAATGGGAATTATCTGGGACAAAAAAGTAACAATGAGATTATATTAGCTGAACATATTACTTCTGTTGACAATTTGAACAATAGTATTAAGAAATTGAAAATTATAACTTTTCGTCATTCCAGAACCTTTATGCGAAGATGGAGGATTGCTTCATATCCGTATGTAATCACATAGATCTGACACTTTAAATCGTAAGCTATTCTGTTAGATTTTTTGCTATTTTAAATTGTTTTTTAAATAAGTATGAAATCTTTCGTCAGAAATGTCACTCATTTCTGCAATTTTCTTTATAAAATATTCTTCTATCTATCAACAGATAATGTATAGAAGTTCCTATTCCTGATATGTGAACTGAAAAGCCTGAGATGAGCCAGATTCTGATTCTTCTAAAAATTTTACCGGGCTATGATTTGTAAGAGAATGTTGATTTTTGCTTTGATTTGAAGAAGATAATTTTTCCCTACACATGCATTTTGCCATAAGGCGTTCAACTTGACCCAATGGCAGATTCATTTTTTCAGCATATTTTAGTAACATTAATGTCTAACTTTGAAGTGATGGATATTTCATGACAGAGCGTATAATTTTGAACATGATCAAATAACAAGATCGAAATATGAGTCGCCATCCTCTATTTCTCTTTGCAATAGCGGATGATCCCATTATATTAGACTAGCAAAGCATGCTCCAAACACACATACAAGGCTTATATTTAATCGAATCCTGATTCTAAACTGCAATTCCAACCATGGCTCTCTAAATCCAGGCCGACGACGCCCTTACACAATAACAGAAAATTCCGTAAATGAATATTATGAACTTTAAATTTTTATTGATTAAAACTAATTTTAAGTATTAATATTAAAATGAATTTGACCTTTAAATTTGCAATCATTGATAACATTAAATAATAACAATTGAAGTAAATAGATTACTTCAACTTTTCAGATTTTTAAAGCTAAATTTTAATTATTTTTTAAAAAAGAAACGAATAAATTTTCATTATCTAATTCCTTCGAGAATTCTTAGTTGCTTGATGATATGTATTTATACTAGATTTCCCAGAGATGTATAGAATTATTAGCGCCTTTATGGGTTTTTTTACCGAAATATACTGGAATTGAAATAGTTATTAGTTTTTCTAGAAGAAATATTGTGTCTTTATTCTTCAACAATGTAGCGTTATGTATCAAAATATTCGCAAGGAATCCACATATTAGCCATATATAAAAATTATTAAAATTTAAATATTATTATTAAAATATTAATCCAATTTTCGTAATTTTGGTGAAAACATTTTATAAAGCTTCATTATCACATGGGTATCTAACAAATAATTTTAACATCTTTTCATTATTTATTCAATACATATAATAAGTAATAAAAATTTTACACTCTTACTCTTTTAATGATGAAATCAAGCATGTAGTTTAAAGAAAGATTAGACGATATTTAAAAAAATAATTATACACATCAATTCACTTATTGCAGTTCGTTTGCATAAGCATTGAATTGTATAAGTTTGCCTGTTAATATAGGTATTAAACAGTTTCTGATTCTGGTCATATGACTCTTATATTTGAAACGAAAATACATACTTACTGTTATGTTTGGATAAAAATCGCCTGATTACCTTTTTTAAAGCAAATAACAAGAAAACAGTATAAGAATTATTATTTGGAATTAAATTACATCGAATTTAAGTATACTTAATTTGACTAAAACTTTTTTTCTTCTACGTATGAATGAAGTTAGTAATTTCCAATAAAATGGATTTCCCTGTAAGATATATAATCCCAAGATCTCTATTTGTTAGACGATTATACGATTAAATATAGTAAAGCACTAGTTATTAGATCTTAAATTTTTTAAAAAGTAGAACGAGCTTTAAGAAAACGAACGATCGAATAGTTAAAGTTATGCCATTTCTGCTAAATAACATAGGGATTGATTATTTGCGAAGTACAAAGTAGGGTGTTAATTAGACATTAATTAATTTTGAAACTTCAATTATTTGCACAGTAAGATCTCTGATATATGTAAATCCTTTTATATATCAAGTTTCTGCGCCTGAAAAAATGATATTTTGTCCAGAACAATATTTAAAGATAATTTAGTTTCAAAGGAAATAAGTTCCATTTTTGTACTTGAGAAACATTATTTCCCTTCGGATTATATTTTATATTGAGAAAACGAGCAGTAAAACATGAGAGAAATGAATTTCCTGTTTAATGGTGCAAGCAATTGCAAATTTTGTGAAATTAAAAAGCATTACTATTTAAAATGAATGATCAATTGCATGACACGTGATGATCTTTTATTTATTTTTTTCTTGAAGAAATCATGTACTTTAGTTCAGTATAATCCAAACTCCTTTAGGCGAAAATTTTGGCTTCAATGATTAGGATATCCAGCTTCAATAAATTTGATTACGCCAACACTAAAGAAAATATAATAAAATATTCGTAGATATATTTACATTTTTGTACATTGTATTTAAGATATTAACCAAACTTTGATGACAGCACTATATGTGTTACCTTTAAAATGTATAAAATTATACTTTTCAGTTTAAATAGCATTTAATTTCTGAATAATACCTCTTATTTTGTGAAGAGGTCAACAAAACTATTTACAAAAAGTTTCAATTTAGAAATGAATAAAAAGAAAAATTTCTGCTACAATAACAGCAAGATATTTTCTATTTGTAAAAGTAGAATAAAATGGCAGATGTGTTTCTCATTTTTTAATCAAAAATATCAGTTGAGTCTATCTAAGCGAAATTAAGTAATGTGAGAAATTCATTTATAAATGCAAACAAAGTGAAAATTTATCACATCATTAAATCATATGCGCCAACTATTCGATCATGATGAAATACCCCCCTTGAGTTTATCCTCAATTGTAACTCAAAGTCTACTCGGTTAAGCAACGGAAATCACATATGCACTAATACTCTTTACAAAGTTTTTATTGAAAGAGAGTCATTTGCTTCTGAATTTTCAAAGTGAACGCCAGATTCCATGATCTTTTATTCCATATTTTTGTATGGTAAACACAGCTTAATTTTTAAAAAACAATTTATAAATTCGGTAATGTTGGCAATGTCTCTGTTGAATTTTTTAAAACAACAGAAATTTAAAAATAGAAACATATCGAGAATCTTATATAAGTTTCCTTTTTTATATTTTCAGTGATTACTGAATGCCAAAAATATAATTATTATTGGTAAATGCTGTTTGGAATTCCATTAAGTTATTTAAAATATCTTCGTAAAAGGTCATAATTTAATTATATTCCTGAATTGTTGATACAGTATCTTTATCCTTATTATATTTACAATAGGGCCAAGAATAAGAAAATGTTAGTTCTAAATTTGGATAACTTTGTTTAATGACATACATTCTCTGAAAAAATCAAACATGTTTAACAAAAAAATATGGTGTAGACTACCGAGAAGTAGAAAAATAAATTAACCAAATATTCCAATTAATATTTTTGACGTTAATTATACGATAAAAATAATGTATAATGTATACAATGTATGAAATTTGCAATTCGCAGTAAATGTATCCATTGAAAAATATGGCTGAATTAATAGATAAAGGCTGAAGTCGAAATAGAATACACACAAACATTTCCAAATTTCTTAACTTTATATGTGCATGGGCGCATGAATATGTCACTGCAACTTCAATAAATTTTTGTTCCTAACTTTTGCATTTAATTCCCACTCACATATGATTATTCATAGACTGGTAGTTAATAACTTTTGTGACACACCGTCTAGGAACCTCTAAATGTTAAATGAAGTTACTACTAACAACAGAAGGCAAATGTCAATATGATTATGACCGGTATCGCAATAAAGAAACTAGTCTTTTGATTAACTTTGATGCGTCATTTTCTTCCCTAACGTTAAATTTTCTTCGTGTATAGTCCTTTACCGATGAAATATCGCAACTCGATGACAGGGTTGAATGTTTTAACTAACAGCAGGGGGCGTTTAATAAAGAAGCCCTGCCAAGGAAACAATTTATTTTCTTTGTTTCCATTCGCTATCACGCAGCGTTGCGGAATTACTGAAGAAAAGAAATAACAAAGACCGGTTATTTCCTGCGTTGTCACTTTCATTTCGGGAGGTAATAAACTTATTTCTAAGTAGGAAGTGCCTGTCTAGTGAATTTTCAACACATTCTGAAAAGCAGATATTGATTTGAAAAAGCTTCAGGAAGTTTATTTCAAAAACTGCAATTTCTTTCTATAAACTACTAAGATAAAATACTATACCTATTTTCAGTAAAGTAATAAATAATTTTTACGGAGAACATATCACTGAGGAAAAATATCAAACCATTTTCGACATTTCGATTGAGAAATAAAATTACAGGACAAAAATGTATAAAGATATTTATGGCTTCACCAAACGATAAGTAATGCATACAAATTTCATTTCTGAGTTGCATAAGAGTTCCTTAAATTATGAAATTAAAGGAGAGTTCATAAAGAGTCAAGGTTGCAGAGAAAATACAATTTCTTAATATAGTCCTTTATTCTAAAGTAGCATTTATGCATTTATTTCCTTTTATTTTGCAAAAGATATAATCATTTCTTGGATAAAAATTATTTGTAACACGAGTTTTTGTCCTTTACTGATCAGTTTTAACAATTTGCACTTTAAATTAGGTTTATGCATGCTAACAACATGTTTTTTTCATGGATAAGGTGAACAAATACTGGATACTCCAATATGTCGTCTCCAAATGTTAAGGATAAACCTGGAATACTTTACTTTACACTACGACACCCCCCTTCGAACTGAGTTTAAGATCTCCGGTTTGCAGTTTGGATGGGTGTGCTCTGAGAATCTTTATCGATTCCACAACAATAAAAAATTGCATCGAGTTTAACAAAATGTTACATTTTGGTTTACATTATTGCTTATACTGATAACAATAATTTGATCACAGTCGGAGCATTCCTTACCGAAACGAGGCTATTATTGTTTGGCATACAAGATTTTCTGAAAAGAAACATATACAAACACAAAACGAGTTAAAAATAATATGTATTGATTGCATAGAAAGAAGTAAACATTTTAGTTTGTTAAAGCATAAATTTAAATATATATGACCGAGACTACTATAATGCAAAACTATTTTCGTTTAGTTTATATTGATTAAGGCTTTACAGGCTGAAAGAAGTCATTTCTGCAATAGAAAATACAGTTGCTAACGCAAAGGGACTCCTTCCTAGTGAATTAAATTAAAAAAAGATAAATCGGATAAAGCGAACAACACAGGTTAGATGAAATTCATATTCTCAACATAACAGCACAGCTGCATGAAAAACAACATCAGAAGTGTGAGTAACTTCAGACGGCAAGCCTTTTGAACACTTACTTCAAGTATTCTAGAGGTTTACATACAGTGTCATATAGTTTATGAATGATAATGCTGTTATTCTTGCATCTGGGTTATTGTGCTGCTTCGAATTTGTATTTCATTTGGAGTTAATGTCATATAAAGCAATATTTTTTAAATAGTTTAAAACTGGTAAAATCATGACACTGGAAGGTTTAAGAAAATATAAACAAAATTCGTGATTTACATGGCAATAATTAAATGCAAATCGCATTTACAAACATTTTGAAATATTAGAAAAAATAAATAAGTCATTGCATGGAAATTAAATCGGCACCCCTGAGATGCTGTTTTTTTAAATTTTAAGACTGTGTCTATAGAGTTATTTGCAGTAATATGCTCCGGATTTATGAAGGAAAACGATAAAATATCGGTAAGTTTCTACTTAATTAAAAATTTGAAGCATACTTTGGTGAGCGCTTGCTACCCAAGAAATAACTACACAACTATCTGTGAAATATCAAATCTCTAGAAGGTCATCGCTGGCCTAGTGGTAAGGTGTAGGTTTCAGGGACTCATGGTTTCAGGTTACGTATTCATTCGTAGTAGTCAAAACTCCTCCCGTTGGTGTGGTGTGGAAGTCTGAAGAGGGGTGCTTGCTGAGGTATCTTCCGCGTCATCTGACCACTGTCAAAAATTAAGAAGTTCGTCCAAAATAGCTCTCGTGTTAATTAAAAAGGGGACTTCTATATAACTAAACTATTCTCAAGTCTTTAGGCCTCGGGGTTCGGAGATATCGTGATGAATGAATGAATCAATGGTAATTATCTGCAGCTACTATTGAACGACAGGTGGTTTCGGTTTCCAGGCACCATGATCGTAAACACTATTCTGAAGTTTCCCGAAGTCATGTAATGAGAAGTTATCAAAATATGTATTGCTCCTGTATGGAATAATTTAAAATAGGACCCTGTAGAGCATTTCAATTTTTGGGTTTGGAATAAAAAATGAAATACCATTTTTGGAAGAAAATATCTGAAAACAAATTGAAGTTCTTAAAGCAAGCATTTCGTAGGCTTTTAAAAATATCTTTTTGTGGACTGAAAATTTTAAAAACAGCTGTCAGTTTCAGACACGAAGCTACATCGGAATAGGTCACTTTAACATCAAGTACATATTCAGCCGACTTCTATCCGATTATAAAGCGGAGGAAGAAATAAAGAGAGGCAAGATCATACGCCTGAATATGGCTTTTCAAGAAAGTATAAAAAATAGACTTCCAGTTTCAGCAGAAAACATATAGTTTTCTTGTGGTTGTGGGAGCCAATAAATTGTGTTTTTTGAAAAAGCAAGTTGAAGCGATATATCTGTTCTTATAATATGGATGAGCGCATTTGCAGAGATATTCTTACATGTATATTGTATGTAGCCCCTATTTGTTGTTTTTGTAAAAGAATTTATTTTCACTTTAAAAGACTCGAATAGTATGTCGTTGTGAGTTTGAATACAGAATTTTGCTTCTACAAGCGCTCCTTTTTTTATATTTTTCATCATGTAGTATAGTAAAATTTCTAGACACGGCTGCACTTGCATTTATTTATTCAGTTGGCTATGTCGTTACAGATTACTCAGACGGTGTAAGGCACTGATGCGGAAGAATGGAAATTTATGTTCTGTAACACGACAAAAATATACACAAACAAAGCAGGACATAAATAGAGAATTACATATAATGCAAGAAAAGCAACACTAAAGATAGGAATAATAGTGAACCGAATTTGTATACATACAGAAACAGTACCAGAGAGCGAATCGAAATTAAACACCTCTTTCGCAATTTGGAGGAAAAAAGTGAGATCTTTGAAAAGGCAGAGGATAGAAGTAGGAGTAATAGTTTCCCAAAGGAACAGTGTTTTGATCTGAAATATGTACATGTATACATAATTGTTTTTTAATCTTGACCAGTATAGAGAAGTTGTGCGGAAGAAAGAGGGCAGAAATAATTCTTAATCTTTCTTCGTTAATTATTTCATCTTTAAAGATCTTTACATCGGACTTTTCTGAAAATTTTCTTGGCAAACTTTATTCACATTTCACAACTCTAAAGTAATGTAAAAAATAATAACATGTTTTCTTGATAAAACAATTACCTTTTAAAGAATGAAACAGATTCATTTTATATATCTGAGTGATTCTTTTGAAATTGTTTCAAAAATAGTAACCAATGCAAGTTCGTGTTTCTGTAAGTTGTGCTAGTTACGTAAAAGGGTCGCTTTATGGAGAACATATTTAAATTAAAAATGGACTGTCCTTCTCGAAAGAATATCTCAAGGAAAGAAGAATCATTATATGATCTATTTGTATATCGCTTTAAATTTATATTTATGTTAGATATTTAATTTATAACAGTTTGAGCAACTTCTAAATACTGTCTATTCAAGAATTTGGAAATATGACAAGTCTCTACGCACCCAGAAATTTTAGGAATTTTAATAAACCGCGTTTAGAAAATTTTTATTTCATCTGGACAATTAAAGACCAGAAGAGTATCTTCTTAAAAATATTTTAAAATATTTAGCCCTATCCTTAGGGATGTCAGTGACTTTGAAACAGTAAGAAACACTGTGTTCAATCAGGTACCAATATGGTATCCGCGTGATCGCAATTAAACCAGTGGAATTCCACTCTGCACAAAGTACTGACAAGTTAGTTATTCATTAACTTGAGTGCAATTTTCCTCCTTATTTTTATTATATTGCAAGATGTGTGTTGACTAAATTCATTGTTAAGGAGGAATGGCAAGATAAAATGCATCCAAGAGCATTTAAGGAAGTCCTACATCTTAAATTCCTTCGGCTTTAACAGGGGAACTCACTATCCTAGAGTTCTGCTAGATCCCTCATTTTTTAAGACTACGTCAGGATTGCATCTTCCCATAATTTAAAAATCCAAATTAACTTTTTAAACACTGACTAAAGTAAATCTTTCAATGCCATGCAGAAAAACGCAATTGAATTTCAGAATGTTTTGAGATACCCACATCTTTTATTTCTTCGGCTTCAACAGGGGAAAGAACTTTCCGAGAGTTCAGCCAGAACCCTCATTTTTTAAGACTACTTCCGGATTGCATCTTTCCATAATTTAAAAATCCAAATTAACTTTTTAAATGCTGACTAAAGTAAATCAATGCCATGTGAAAAACGTTAATTCCTCAAGAATGTTTGCTACCATATCTTACATTCTTCGGTTTTAACCATGAAAGAACTTTCTCAGATTTCAGCCAGAACCTCAAATTTTAACATTCTTCAAGTGTGCTAGGTGGCGAATCCTGACCTTTGGACTGGGGGGGAGGCTGAGAGGTATAAAAAGTTTTGTATCGTCGTGGTCGTGGCGAATGTCAAATCTTATGGCTTATGCAAACCAAAACACTTTAACTTTACAGACTTTACTCACCTGCAATAAGAATCATAACGAATACTAAAATACTTTTCATAAGTTAACAAAAAACACAATGAAATAACTAGCAAAAATATGATTTTGACCGTGTCAACGCTCCAAATACGAGTGGAATGACTTCAAAAGTGGGAAAAATTTTGAACCTGTCAAAAACCAGGAAGAAATATTTTCAAATTTTTTAAAGGGAGATTAAGAAAAAACAACTGTAGTGATTTTAAATAAAATAAAGAATTCTGGTCTAGTTCTGCGGGGGCTGCAACCCAATAGCCTCCCCTGGATTCGTCACTGACATTGCATCTTTCCATAATTTAAAAATCCAAATTAACTTTTTAAATACTGACTAAAGTAAATCTTTCAATGCCATGTGAAAAAACGCAATTGAATTTCATAATGTTTTGAGATACTCACATATTACATTTCTTCGGCTTTAACAGGGGAAAGAACACTCCTAGAGTTCATACAGAACCCTCCTTTTTTTAAGAATATTTAAGGATTTAACTTTTACATAGATAAAAAGTTTTGAGATAAATGCATGTGTAATATTTCATTATCTCTCAGAAAAATAAATCAATTGAAATTAGGAATTAAATACATTCCAATTTCTCAATAAAAAAAGGAGAAATTTAATATTCCGTGGTAAAACTTAGTTTGCTCTCCTGAGATTCCTATCTGATGTAAGAAATCATATTTCATTTTGACGCGTTTTTTCTCCCCTATTTTTAATGAACAAAAACGGATTTTTCTCTTTAGCGAGCTGAAAGAAATCTAATTTTGAGAAAAATGCGAATACAAATGGAGAAAAAAACGTAAATTATTATAAGTTTAAAGCCAGGTGAAATTGGATTTCAGTTAGCTGATTATAGGGAATAAAAATATTTGCCTAGTTTCTTCCAGCTAAGTTTATTTTTTATTTTCTATTATTTCAGTTGTATTCTTATCATTTGTTTTTCTCTTGATAGTTTGCTAGTATTATTTCTTATAAATTTATGGCTAAATTGTCTCTGGCTTACAGACTTTGAAAATGAAATGCACAGATATTCCATATTTTACTTAGTGGTTTATTAAAGAAAATGTCTTATAAGAAAACGAAAAGCTAATATATGGTGATTATACAGTTGCAATGCTACTTATTTCTGTGTCTATTTAATGGAGTGTTTTCACTTGGCTTCACATAAAGAAAGCAGCTGCGTAAGTCATTTAACTCCACATTGTTTATTATTTTTTCATTTGAAATATGAATAATTGAAAAAATTAAATGCACACTGAAAATTTTTTTCGCTTCAGACAACCTGAATTGTCTTCTTTATTATCCTCTCAAACTTAAATAAGATCAGTTCATTTTTAAATCGGTAAATCAATTACACAAAAACCTGCATCATATTATAAGCATTGGAAAAATAATGTTGCTTCATTACCTCAGATCTGTTATATTTCGAAACACAGGTATTTCAAGAATCATACGAAGGGTGCGAATTTAGAAAGAACAAAGATATTTAGTCGACGATTATAGTTTTTATTACATTTCAAGTTAACTGTATATTTATAGATATACGATGCATCATTGAACCAAATGTGAAATTAGTATTAAAGTGAATTTAAAAACATTTCTGGCATACAAGGTGCCTATTCTAATCGTGACTCCCCAGCTAATCAAAATCTGCAGAAATTTGTTTTTCGAAGTTTTCTTAAAGATTTCTGCAGATTTTTTGAAGACAGAAAATATCTGCATATTTTTCTTCTATTCAATCTGCATAAAATTTTCTTATTATATTTTTCTTTAAATATTCTGTAAATTTTTTGAAGACAGAAAAAATCTGCATTTTTTTCTTCAATTTAATCTGCATAAAATTTTCTTATTATATCTTTCTCTAAATATTCTGCAGATTTTTTTAATGCAGAAAAAATCTGCGTTTTTTCTTCAATTTAATCTGCAGAAAATCAGCAAAAAAAAATTCTTATTATAATTCTGTCCAAATATTCTGCAGATTTTGTAAGACAGCAAAAAAAATCTGCACTTTTTCTTGAATTTCATCTGCATAAAATATGCAAAAATTTTATTTTTATTTTTTTTCTTTAAATATCCTGTAGATTTTTTAAGTCTTTGCATTTTGTCTTCAATTCAATTTGCAAGTATTTAGCAGATTTTCACAAAATCATTAAACTTGACCAATATCTGTTGATTTTTTGAAGATTTAACTGCAACTTCATAATATCTGTATTTCTCCAAATGCATATTTTGCACCATATTCTGTAATATTGCAGCTTTATTTTCCAAAGGATATAAAACAAAATTAGAATGTAATTATCATTATTGTTTAATTCTACAGCAGACAGGAGTTTCAAAAGATTTCCCAATTGAAAATTGTCTTAGGCACCAATTTTTTTAAATATACCACTGAAAAAATGAATTCTTAGTTAATCTTTAAAATAAATATTTGAGGTTTTACCAATTTAAACTTTCCCCCCATAATTTAATTAATTTCCTATTTGTTTTCCAACTGTCTTTCTGACTAGCTATTTCCCTCCAAAAAGAAGGGAAAAGTGGAGCTTGCGCCCTTTGGATAGAGAGAAGGCTTACCAGAAAGATAGAAGGTGAAAACGAATTTATTGAAACAGAGAATCTAAATTATTGAACAAAAATATTACTAATTTCATCTGTTACTCCTCTCTACAACTTTGAAACACGTATTCTGATATAGGTTGAATTTTACACCACTAGATGGTGCCACGAGAGTTATGGTGACGCTAAAACTCAAATAGATTAATTTATCCCCATTTCGTGTATTGCGGCGCGGCGTTGTGGTTAGCGCTCCTGCATGCCAATTATAGGAACGCGGGTTCGAATCCCGAACAGGATGAGTTTGAATTTTTGCCGCAATCTGAATCGGCATCGTACAAGTAAGTTGAATCACAAATTAGAATATTTAAATTAATGATTTAATTAATAATTAAAATAATTGAAATTAATAATTAAAACCTTGACTGTAGAAAATTCTGAAGGTATTTGGAACATATTTCTTCAGATATTCTGCATTTTTTTTCCTGCAGAAAATCTCAAGAAAATATGTTCCAAATACCTTCGGATTTTTTTAGCTGGGCCAATTGATAATCTCTAAGTCGTAAAGGATATGCATGTACTTCCAATAACAAAAATATTTTTATATAACCTAAAAATCTATACTTTATGTAGTTTCAGACAAGAAATGCACTGCTTAAAATTACTCTTTATACAGCCGTCCTGTCCTATAAGTGATATTTAGTAAAATAATCTGAACACATTGACATCTTTATAAAAAAGATTCGCTCTTCTACGACCGAAATTGACCAAGTTATGAAGCTTTGAATTTCATTATTTTGAACCAATCAAAGGCCACCTCATGCAAGCACCGCTTATCAATAGGTTCATCTTTCCTCTAGGGTACCTTTGGAATAGTCTGAAAACATCTCAATACTTTTTTAACTGCTTGTAGCAAGCCCTTTTAAAATTCTTAAAATACATTCCTAAATTAGATTATCTTCCGTCGGCAAGAACAATTGTATATGAAAATATACGAAACTTTAAGGTTTTATCGATATTTTCTGGATGGCTGTTTTTACGATAATGTAGTTGTCTTCCTGTTATTATTAATTTTACCTCGTTCCTCAATATAGTTTTCAAATTTTTGGACACGATGAATTTTGCTGACAAATTACTGAGGAGAAGGGGATTCTTTCGTCCCAGAACGATGCAGGAGGAGGAGGAGGTAAATGTTTCGATGGTCTGAGGAAGCAAATCTGTTAACTCCTACTTGATTGTAATCAGTCAATAGTAAGTGTATGAATGTGAATGAGAACGTCTCTACAAGTAGCTTTAGTTTAATCCTCCATCGGGCGCATCCATTCTGTGCGATGAAGCACATACATATTTTTTGTGCCTAAGTGTGGGTTTTACAGAGAAATGTCTGGGACTGCTAGTTGCTTCCAGGCTCCCTATAGCTCACACTATGGTATCGTGGTTTTTCTCTAGCGCTCTCTTAATGTACTGGAGGGGCAAGTTAATTTGGTAGATTTGTTGCCCCCGATTACGTTTGTATTTTTGATATCCCAAATTTGTCTGTTTTGATCTTCTATATAAAAGCGAAAGTTTGTAAGCCTATGTCGTAGCCACTAGTTCATTGCTATTGATAGTTATTGCCCATATATTGCTTCATAAATTATTCCAGGCTATCGAAAACAACAACATTAGTAGAAAATAATCGTCAACTTTCTCCTGAATTCCTGGACATTTTGTTAGTTGAAATTGCAGGGAAATACAAATAAAAGTTATTTAAGAACGCAAATATAGCTTTGTAAGACCGAATAGTTCAGTTTGATAAGCTTTCTTTTAAGCCTAAGCATATATTTAACTTTTTATCTCACAGATGATTTGCTCCCAAAAATATTATTATGTATATTGCTACCGACCAAAAGTTAAATTCTGCCGCCGTATTTCTGCTCTGTTATAGATAACTCAGTTATGATTAATTTTTAATCTAATTTATTAAAATTTTTGGGGACGTTTTGGCCCAAATGTCGTTTTTTTTTCATTTTTTTTTTTTTTTTTTGCTGCTCAATTGTGTAAATTTCCGCTTTAAACATTTTAATCCAGCATCTGACCTTCTTCCAGTTTACTCAACTGCCGTGAAGGGAGAAGATAAAATATTTTAGAATAATGGGAGAACCACTCAATACATTGAAGATGAGAATGGACGCATAATTTCTTTCTAATTTTTATGGGAATTTTTTCTCTTATTAACTAAATAATTTTTAGCTTCTTTTCAAAAGTATGTTTGTTTGTATCCAAAGTATATAATATATTAACCCTCTAGTTGGCAGGTATTCAGATTTCTATGTTTAACTCTTCTGGGGTCAGACCCATGTCCGGGATACGGACAATACCGGATATTTCAACTGAAAAAAGAAAAAAATCACAAAATTTCAACGTAAAGAGTTTTCAAAGGATAATAAAATATTGTAGAAGCCTTTTAAATGGAAAAAAGATTTTTAAGAGAACAGGAACTTACTTAAAAAACAAAATTCACCACCGAGCTCCATTTTGGACACTACGTCTGAAAGGATACAAATTTTTGTAATTTTATGTTCATAATTATGGTATTTAATATGATAATAATAATACTATGATACTTAAATAAAGATGCTAAAAGGAAAAATGAAAATATCTGTACGATGTGTGAATTTTATTTATAAAAAATAAATATCACAAAACGTAGTACATCTAAAACACTATCGCAATTTGACATATGATATACATATGCATCTTAAGAAGCTGTGGAGTAAAGAGTTTCTGTTTTCAAAATTTTAAGCAGATTAATATCTTTAAATTCTGTAGATTACAAAGGATACTAAAAATAAAAAAAGTAGTCTTCCGTAAATTATTATAACTCTTGAATTTAGGTTTCTATAAAACTATTAAAAACAATGAATAAATTTAGCATGGGAAATCAAGAGTTATAGAGGGAAAACTTTTGTCAAGTTGTAAGAGTTAGGAAACAAGTGTTTTTTTTATTTTTCAGCTTAAAAAGCCAATAAGAAAAAGAGTAAATAAAAAATGAAACTATTATTTCTCCATTGACATATAAAGTGAAAAACAAAAGAATCATGGAAAATAAGTTTACAAAAATCTGTCGTCAAATGAAAATCTGAAATAATACCATAGTACTCTAGCTTATGTAGCAATTACACTGAGTAAAATAATGAAGAGTAAAGTATATGCAATTGATGCAAGAACAAAATTGTAATAATCACAAAAAAATAATTTCGGTTTGATATTATATGGTGATTTAAATTTGTATAAGACAAAAACAATTTTGCTAGAAGTATTTTTGAAACAACTTGAGCAAAAAATGTTCTTTCCTGTATCTGAAAAAAAGAATTATTTATAAATTACAAAATTCTGTTACCATTCCTGACATTCTTATTTAAATATTTTCAAGTCATCAAATTTTTATCTTTAGATTAATTCTTAGTTAATATAAACTTACTTTTTTTGTGGCAAAGGTGCGTTCTCCTATGTTTCAGTAAAATAATGTAAACTTTTGAAAATCTTAAAAGATTTCATTACATTAGAAAGTATAAAAAAAGAACTATCCTAGGCAAAATTCTTTAGAATCACATACCTGGCACAATCACTTTCGTAATTAGATCTTTAAAATGGAAAAAAATTGTATTAAAGTTAAATTCAATTTCGTATTTCTTAGTTTTTTTCCGACATTGTACAAGATATTTTCAACACAAAAAAAATTTTAAAAAGTTATTTTAGTGATTCCTACATTATACTTCCTTTAAGCCTACTTTTAAAATATTTTATGGCTGATTATTTGAGAAAGACAAAAAATTCCATTATGAGAATTTTAAATTAACGAAGAGTGAAAAAACTTTTTCTTGAATGATTTTGATTAACCTCACAGGAGGCGTCGCGTATGCAGGAAAAACTTTTGCTGTGCATCATATTGCATACTTATATTGTTCTTTATAAAATTAAGCGCCGTTCCTAATTATATAGGTTTGTTTAATATAAAGCTAATAAATACAGATTACATAAATAAAAGTTGCATTTATTTTTTTAAAACAACAAAATATAAATATGCGATACGATGCGCGATATAAGTATTTCCTTCATATGCTTGAAGGTTAATGTGGCAAATTAGGTAATATTTACAAAAATATTTAAGTGGAAAGTGTATTTTTCAAAGTGAAAAGAACTTTTATCATTTCTAAATTTGACCTATCTTTTTCAACCTTTCTTTGTGAGGGATAGGTTGAAACGAAGAGGAAAAATTGCCTTTCTAAGGAAGCATGTTCTCGGTTCCCTGGGGATTCAGATATGGTGGTATTGACTTGTTATCGGCCCCATCCCCGATGAAGGGGTACTCTTCCTTGTGAAGATTCTTCTAATGAGCTTCTCGTAATGTGAACTTTGCATAGATCTTCCACAGATCTTTGGTCCCGACGGACCGGTCATTCCAATATACCGGATTGCTTCGTGCTAGGGCAAGGAAGCTCAATATGATATGATATTCTTTTCAAAGCGTTTAAAATGTGTTCACTCTTCGAAGAAAGTGACTCTTCAAGGCAACGAAAAGATTGCAAAGCGAGAATCTTCTTTTATATTACACAAAATCACGACACAAAAATCCAGTTTCTCCATTTTATAGCTATGAAAAAGAAATATCACTGAGAATATTAGGGTAAATGTCTTTGAGCGCCATTGCGTTGATAAATAAAAAAAATTAATAACTGGATGTTTTCTGGAAATTCACTTTTATTAGTGTAATAAACTTTAGAATAATCGCATTTTAATTATTTTAAGCTTCTGCGTCATGCCATCTATTGTTTTTCAAATTTCCGACCTGGTGGCGTCAAGTATTTAAAAACAAAATTTAATTAAATTGCTGATAAATTGATAATAAGATTATACAAATTTTCAAATGTTAATTTTTATCGAGAATATATAAGTGTTATATATAATTAATATAATAATTATAATATATTATAATAGTCATTATATATAATATATATATTCCATTCTTCTCGCACGTCAGGAAATAAAGGGAAAAAATCTATTACAAACTTCTGTCTACACATTTGAAAGAAGTAAAGTTAATTCAAATTGTTTAAAATTAAGTTAAGCGAAGACACATCATACGAAACATTGAAATGTGAATGAAATATAAAAAAACACTAATTTACTTTGACAAGTATTGACCCTATCGTTACGGGACCGTCTGATACGTCCCTTCAAGCCAAAGACGATAGCCGTCCGAATGCCACTCTAAAATCCTCCCCTCTTTCGTTAAGTGTGATTGATTTCACACCAGCGGCGTGTGCTTTCTTCATTCGAGTGGCTCGCCCAGATGTGGTTGGGAAAGAGAGAAGTTTTCTTACAATTCGGGCAATGTCAGCTGTCATTGTGGTTTTTGAGGGGGAAGTGAATTTTCCTTATCTTTGATAGAGGAGCTCGGACGTTCCCGTATTTTGAGGTCCCTTTATTTCAATGGCCTTAGGAATCAGAGGGTTAAAAAAATTTGTATTCAAATCTAATTTATTTTGATAAAATTAATATACGATATTT